>JAODOY010009014.1:0-29760 GCA_025399855.1 Forbesichthys papilliferus | reverse complement strand
ATGAATACAGGCTCTGCTTTGTTACAATGCAACTGCTGTTGTGATATATTTGATCTAATAGTGTCTATTTTATTTCTTATTTATTTCTTTCTTTCTTTATTTTTAAAATGAACTGTTGTCAAACCTGCCATTGCGTAGCCTCGCCCTCCAGCTCCCGTTGAGGAGGTGCATGAAGGAGGGAAAGCTATAAAATCAAGGGGCCTACTTAGCGCGCAGAAGCAGCCGTCGACTTTTAACGCGCGTTATTGACTGTAAGCCTGCTATCGGGCGGGAGAGGCGACAGATTAGCTAAGACTCAGATCATCAACGCTGATGTGGATGCAGCAAACTGGCACAGACTGCCAAGTAAGTGTCTGCCACCCAACAGCTCAATGTAGGCAGGGGAGCGCAGAGATGGAGGGAGGGCAGATGGAGATACATGGAGGTGGGAGTGTTTTGTCACGGGCATGTCCACCCTTAATGTTCTGCCTATAGCCGGCCAGAAGAGGCTACAGCTCCACAGCAAGTAGACGAAACGCAAACGCGTCTCAGAAACGCCAGAGCAGCTGTACGCACAGAGCGAGCGGAGAGATAAATGTGTGTTGAAGGCGAGACTAAAGGGGTCTTTTTAAAGAGGGGAGCTTGTGACAGAAATGTGTGCCTAGGGATTTTCATTCCTTTTCACCAGTATGCGTGCATGTGTGTGTGCGTGCGTGCACAGAGTTCGGTGTACATACAGACGTGAATATATTGAATTTCCATGGGAGCAGGTTGCCCATGCTTCTACTGCAGACACACCCACTGCCCACACACGATTACTTCTGGCTGATTAACCCCCATTGAGCGGGCTGTGCAGATAATCTAATCAAACTAAAGGGCAAACAATGGGGCAGACTTCACCAGCGCCCACACACTTTTTGTGTCTTGACTGTGCGGGGGGAGATGGGTTGGTGGGGGGGAAGCTAGGTGGTTGGGGAAAGGGGGGAGGAAACGGGGGTGATGGCGGGAGGCGGAGTGAAATGGACAACAAAATGGAAGTGAACTTGAGAGTGCAGAGTGGATGAAAAGAGGAGCGGGACAATACAGGGCGATTCATCATGTGGGGGGGGGGGGTTGGGGCTGGAGGGCTCCGGGACAGGACATGTGGCCCCGTGTGGCTCTGTTTCCACTTTCAAAAGGATGGAGGGAACACGGGGGGGACACAGAGGATTCTACGGCGTCCCCAAACGGCCCACTTCACCGGCCGTTTAGTTTGCAGGTGAAGGTCAACGTTGTGGCCGGCGATCAACATGATGTATGACTCAACTGGCCGTTCTGGGCGTCACACAAATACACTTGTACATTTAAAAGTTTGTCATTATTCTTACTAGTAGTATGTTTGTTTTGTTTGCACTCAACAAGGCATCCTTCCTAGATGTTCTGGACTAATAATTACAATTGTAATTTCTCTTACTTTGTATCCCTGCACTGCAACCGCAGACAAAGACAATATTGATTTATAAAAATAAAATAAAAAAGTGTCTCAATTATAATCGGAGCGAAGAAGTGTCTCAATTATAACTGGAGCGTCAACGCAACATCATTACCCGAGGGAACGCAACTCAACTAAAACCTTGAACTTGCCCGCTGTCACAGTCTTCCTGTACAGTATAAAAATGGCTGTGGGTGAGCTGTGAGTGAGACCCCACCGGCCACACTCGGCCAAACTAAAATCGTTCAGGCGAGGTGTACGCTTCTGCGAATATCAATTAGCCAGCCACTGAATAATGAAGGGCAGCCATGTTTTTTAATTAGACAACTGCTGCATATTTAGTCACAGATCCAGCCTGGATGGGAAAGGAAAGGAGCAGAAGGGGGGAGGGGGGGGGAGAGTCTAAAACAACTATATTTTGTGCTGCGTCAGGACACACACACACACACTTTATTTTGCTTATTGTTTGGGCTCCCCATGGCTCCACTTTCTTTCTTACGTGCTTCTTTTATAGTCAGAGTTCTGAGACTCTTCCCCCCCCCCCCCCTCGTCTTTTCAAGTGTTTCAAAGAGAAGGAAATAGCACCAGCCTGACGCACTTAAGCAGCTACAGCAGTTGGCGTGCGTGTGCAAATGTCCACGCGCGCGCACGGGACGCTAAAGACATTATCGCATCACGGCAGCAGTGGTGATTTGTTTTCAGCCTCTCTTCAAAAAGATACACATTGAAAAAGAGAGCCGTTCCTGCCAATAGTGGCAACGCCAGCATCACAACAAGGTTGGGTTTGTTGTTGCTGCCCCTGTACAGCCACTCCTGTCCAATAGCGTCCTCCGCTAAAACGGAATACAATTTCCCTTCGACACAATTACTACTGAGGGACCTGCTTATCGGAACGTTGTGTGCGATGGCACACTGTTAGAGTGCATGGCGGCTTAATTCATACGAATCACGCCAGAGAAAAAACAAACAAACAACAAAAACAATCCCGCGACATGGTGCGGTCGATTGAGCACAAATCAAATCTGGATCCATTAGCCAACAGCGCCTCATTCATAACCTCTCTCTACACCCTCACCGCGGCGGCATCGTAATCAATGCTCCCTCACGGATGGCCCCCGTCGCCCACGACTACCCTCCCAGGGTCAAAATGGCCGGTCGGGGAGTGATCCATCAAGGAGCGGCGCGACACGGGGACTCCCGTGACGTGCAGGACCCTGCGGTCCGTTGCCTGCCCCTGAACAGGCAGGGATTGGGAAGGCACGTGCGGAGAGGGGTCAAAGGTGGGGCCGGTGCGGCGCTCGCTCTGGTGTTAATTGGCGTGCCGGCGGTGTAGGTGGACGAGTGGGAGGCGGGAGATTGAGAGAGAGGACACGGGAGACCAGGAACAGGGAGGGGGGGAGGGGGGATCAATGTGTGGATGGAATATGGATGGAAAGTTTGTTGGGAGGCTGACACCCCCCCGACTGCTGTCAGAGAAACTGATCGGATCTGATTGGATAACAAATGCACACACACAAATAAATAAGGGAGTTACTCTAGTTCTCAACCTTAAACTGGTCTCTATAGCTAGTCTCCCCTGCAAGTCTCTAAACCTATTAGATTATACCACCACCGCTATCTTTAAAAGCCATCATTTGCAGATTACGTCCAGGTTGATGGATGGCTAAATGATCCCGCTGAACACTGCAGCAGAATTACACCCCGCAAATTACTCATAAAATCACCGTCCTCTTAACCGTAGCGGTGAAAACGTCATTGGAAACCATTCATTTCGGGCCGGTTAATTAGCATCATGTGGGAAAGGGGGGACTATAACCGTTAGGTTCATCACTGGCCATTACTCTCCATGGAAGGGCGCTGGGGTTATGGGCGAGGTAATGTACTCAGATATACCGTGGTCTGTTAATGGACTTAACCTTGACTAATTGCACTTCAGGGCAGGTACACACACTTCACTAAAATATACTCAGACCTAGAGTATAGGTCTCACACACAAACCGTCCCTGCAACTTTACTGGAAGACTCTTACATAGCTCTTATACCATTACTGACACTGGATGTGGCATTGCATTTCAGCTTAGACCTTCGACTATAGGCTGAAGGCTCTTGGGATCTCATA
Organism: Forbesichthys papilliferus; assembly: GCA_025399855.1. Lineage (NCBI taxonomy): Eukaryota > Metazoa > Chordata > Actinopteri > Percopsiformes > Amblyopsidae > Forbesichthys > Forbesichthys papilliferus. The sequence goes on along the minus strand of JAODOY010009014.1, from coordinate 26,191 downwards.
GGGCAGTGAGTAATGAAAGGACGACCCAAAGAGTTCATAGGGCTGACCTGGCCGGGAGAGGGACCAGAGGCCAAGCATTGTGAGTTTTGTATGTGTGTGTGTGTGTTAAGCCAGTCTTTGTTTAAGTGCACATTCATATGAAGTATCCGTGTGAAGCCTGCAGCTCATTGAGAGGTAGCAGAGGGCAACAGAGGTCATTGTCTGAAACAGCTGGCCTTAATGATGGTGGGAGCCAGACTTGTATTAACATGTACTGTATGGTACCTGACACATGGGGGAAGATCAATACCACCGGCCCACACAAACAAACTCTAAATCATAGGCTATAACCCACACCGGCATCATGACTTACCACACACTGGGCAGACAAAATGTGCGCTTCTTGTTAACAGGTAAAAAGTGGGGGTAGAAACCCATCGACGAGGGGATGTTTAAAGATATACTTATATACAGTTTATCTCAATTATTCTATGTTTGGTCACGATACAAACAAGTTTGTACCTATTTAGCATGTTTACAAAAACACGTAAACCCAACCCACTCCGTTTGCCTTCCTGCTGGACCCTTGCAGCCCCCTGGGCTTTGTCGACGACGTGCAACCTCTCCTCCTCCAGCTATCCTCAGCGACACAGACGACGACAACATCTGCCGACTTGACTATTGAATAATTGGCTGATCAGGGGCCCGCGGTGTAAACCCGCTGATTGATCATCCTGGGGTTGAAGTTGACTTTATCTGGAGCCCTCGAGAGCAAACCTCTGCAGGCCCCCCCCCCCCAAGATCATCTGTCATGTCCAAAACACACTGGCTGGGGGAGGGGGAGGGCTGAGAACGGAGGAGGGTTCATTACTGAGGTGTGTGTGTGTGTGTGTTTGTTTGTGTGTAGGGGGGGTGGGGGAGGGGGCGTGGACGGAGGAGTCTCAGCCAACATGGGAGGAGTATGGCCACTACTGGACAACAATGGGAAGCAAATAGTGGAGAAAACATCAGACATGAGAGCAACATAGTAAACATGCAGCAGTGATGCACACAGTTGCACATAATAAAGAGTGCATGAGAGGAAATGATCGCGAGCGTGCGTGTGCACACACACACCTCCGGTGCTACCACGGAAGTGACAAACCCTGCAGTTCCTCGAATGGCCACTTGAGGCTGGCTGCAAAAGGGAGTCAATCGCCATATACAATGTTAAAACGTCAAGAATCTACAGCAAAAATAAACAAATATTTACAGCGTTTTGTCTCTATGGCTAGTCTCCCCATTCATGCCAACTGTACGGGGGGTGAATATTTTTATAACTCAACAGTTAAAAATAAATTAGCCTAGGGCTGTGAGGTAAAGCGATATATATCGTTTTTTTTTTTTTTTAATGGCGAGGCTTTTATTGCACTTCCAGTAACGTGTGTAGTTTTCATCAGCTCTCTATCTCTCCACCGCTGTCCATCTTTCCCTCGCTGTGTGTGTGTGTGTGCGTGCGTGCGTATGTGCGTGGAGTGAGCCATGCCCGCCCTGCAGTGAAGAAGAAAGCACGGCGTAGCACTGTCTGCAGCAGAGTCTTGTGATCGATTATGTTGAACCTGCCAGCCAAAAGCTGTATTAAGTATGAAGTATTGTGCGTGGTGCATCGCCGATGCTACTGCTGCAAAGAAAACAAAACGTGCTAGCTAGCTACCTGGCAAAACACATGGACATTACATTTGGGACATATAGCCTAACCAAAACTATGTCTGGCAAGCTCCTAGAATATCCAATCTTTCAGACGAGTTATTTTAAAGAAAATAATTGGATTCATTTACAGAACGTGCCATATCGTGATATGTATCGTTATTGGAATGTAAAATAATCTATATCGGGATATGACATTTTGATCATATCGAACACTGAGTACGTCTTAAATAGGCTAATTGTGCCCTATGCCCACAGGCGTGCAATGCATGCGTGTTGAACACAGTTCTGTCCACAGGGGGCATTACTGGGTTCTCTCCAATAAGAACGCATGGGGGGGGGGGGGTTTACAGCAAGGTTGTAAGATGGAAATAAACACTGAACGAATGCGAACGAAAGGAGGGAGATTCCTCCACTTGACTGCAGAGGACGCAGCGGGCGATCGCCTTCGGACGGCTGCGATCCCTAGAGAGAGAGAGAGAGAGAGAGAGAGAGAGAGAGAGAGACTGCAGTATTGAGGAGAAGATGTTAGGCAAAAGGAGAGAGAGGGAGAGAGAGAGACTACATACTGCTCCACCTCCATATGCCCAGCCTGGACCGTGTGCTCATGCATATTCATCCCCTCTAGCAGCGTGCGGGTCCTCTGTGTCCTGATGAGGCAGGAAGGTGGTCTTCACTCGCCTTTGGCTCCTGTCCATCAAGACCACCCCCACCACCCCCCCCCCGAGGAGCGTCAAGGTCACCTCCAACCCCTCTGACCACGCCGACAGCCGCTTATTACCGCTGCCACACACATTTGAATGCAGTTTGTCCTGCTTCTCATTTGAGTGGAAAGCGTATGCGGCATGTCTATTCGTTTCAAACAAGCGCAGATGTTAATGTGAAAACTAGCGTTTGTCGCTACAACGGGGGTTATGCTGATGCTTGATTTTGTTTCCTTAGCAGCAACTGGTATCGCCTTTTGTTAAGATGTGTGAATAGATATTGTTTTTCTTTTAACTGCATCTGGTTCAATTCACGGTCGACTCCGTTCCCTCATCATCCTTGGTCTAGTATTCTTGATGCCCCTCTTTTCTTTACTCTGTCCTTGTGTTTCCATTCATCTATTACATGACCTTTCTTCCAGTAGCACCACACAGACTTCCGATGAACCTTATTAATGCTACTGTCCTATCTCAGACAGAAGGAGAGAGAAAATGGGTTTATAATACAGCTACCAGCTGCCTATAATACCACACAAACGCTTATGTCAGCAACCTTTGGGTCTTCATCTCTGCCCATTAAGCCTCAGCAACAGCAGGGATCTAAGCATGCGTTAAAGTGACATTATGCCATTTTCTGCCACTAGATGTCACACTCAGCACCTCAGACCAAAACAAATGCTCAATCACACATACGCACACACGCACACACACACACACCTGTAGGCTACCAGCTAACAGAGGAGCTGGGATTACAAAATAGATAGAGTGTGATGCCCTTATCTGCTCTGGTGCAGAATACTCAACTACATAGAAAACTTAAAATCTCTTATACATGACCTTTAGGAAAGCTACAGTAAACAAACAGGTTTCTACATATCAATCTCTCACCTCACTACTTCTTGTGTCTTTCTTTAATTCTATTCAGACTTTAATGAAAAGGAAGCTTCTAGAGGACTAGCAGTGTGGCGCACGCACACACATACACACACACACAGCCTTTGAGACAGTACATTGATTTTACATGCTCTCTGTCGGAAGGCAGCTTTCCTGACACCTGCATCCATCCATCAATGGGAGCACCATTATATGCTGGCCCGGTGCTGGCAGCCCACAGTGCCAATTAGCTCGCCTACGGAGACCCTGGCGCTGCGTGCCAGCTACAGGCCCTGCCAATTAGAGGCTGACCCGACGTCTCACCCAAAACACTGGCGTGGCGCGCGTGGGCACCGCGGCCTGGGCAGGGGTTGTGGGCGGTACTGTCGGACGCAGGCAGATGCGATTGTGGGGGGGGGGGGGGAGAGACATTAGAAATGATTGGTGGTGGTGGTGGAGGAGGCGCGCACACGCACACACACACACACACACACACGACAAACTGACAGCATGTTTATCTAAATACATGCACATACTGTACCAGCGCCTTTCTCACGAGAGCTACGTTTATTCATGCAACAAAGAAGTATACAGAATCCCAATGTGTGGCCACAGTGCAATGCAGTGCAGTACTGCGGATAGAAACCGATTTCAGGTTATTAGGGACGATGGCACTGTATTTTTTACACAAGATTATGTCCCACTGGTGGAGTTATATCTGTATATAATAGATTTGTGCATGGAGCTTGCTGATCATGTAGGGAACTATAGGTTTGAAACAAATCCATGACTTATCTTTTACAAAAAAAGATATTAGGAGGAAACAATTTTTGTGTAATAAGTTAACTCAAAACTGTTTCTATGATTTCATACGATTTCTTTATATAACTCACCCGAGGGCTGAACTGGCAATCTTCCCCAGGTGAATCAGCAAATTTGAAGTTGCATTTAAAAATCATCAACATCTAGCTCTCTTTATCTCATTTGAAACTAAAAAAAAACACATTTCTCCAATCTGTCCCCAAGTCTCTGGCAGGAAGAAATAAAAAGGAGAGAGGAAAATGGACAGTTTATTTATTTATTTCAAATGCCACCAACCAGCACCAATTCAAAACCCAGCAAGTGGCCTTTAATACCTGGGAAATTAAATTGTTGGCCCTTATTATCAGCAGAGCCCAGTCCGCTGTATCTAAAACGCTACAGCGTGTATTTGAAGTACACAAGATATACCGAAAGAAGCAGGGTATTTCCTGGAGACGGCACATTTTCAAAAGGCGCTGAGCAGTGTCCCGCGTGGTGAGGAAGAGCTGAGCGGTGGATGGACGCGGGCAAAGAAAAAAAAAAAAGAGAGAAAAATGTATAATAAAATTAAGATTTGACTCAAGTCATTTTGAAGGCAACCGAGCGACAAATAGAACATACTTTTAGGACAGAGCAGTTACTTATTTCCACCAGGAGGACGGACTTGTACGGTGTGCGTGCGTGCGTGCGTGCGTGCGTGCGTGCAGAGGAAAAGAAGGGGGGAAGGTGGTGGGGGGTGTTGGGGGTAGCAACGCAAGCAAATAGTTACTGCATGCTGGATTAGCCTGTGCTGTGAAGGGAAAAGTGACAAACAATCTGCAGAAAATCATGTTAGCGTCAGGTGAATTCTTGTTTGGCCGTTGTGTCTGCGCGCACAATGTCGTGGACAGTGTATTTCTGTTTTGTGCGCCGGACTGGGAGCACAAGGCTGTTGTACAACACGTGGTTGATAACGTGACACTATCAAAGGCTCTGGCTTTGAAAAAACACATCAGTCAAACATGCAGTATTTAAAAAAGAGACCTTGTCCCCATAAAATAAATAAAACATTTCTCCCACAGACAATAAAAACAGCCATAAGACGAAGGAACTCACCTATAATAAGATAAAATGTTTAGTGATCTCTGGGGGCGGTAGCTATGAATGCATTGATTGAGCCCATAGCCTCGTGCACAACAGCCCTTTTACACCTGCTTAAACACTGTTGGGTGTGAGAAGAGTAACGCCGCCGGCGCAGAAACAGATCAGGAACGTGTGAGAGATGTTGCGACTGTAAAAACAATCTCCCTTAAAAGATACAGTGGAGTCACGGTACACCTGGGTATCCCTGCCCTCTGCCTATAAACTGGTACACCAAATGTCATTGTCAGAAGATTGAGGATGTCACAGAATGGGATTTCGGTGTATCGCACAGACCAAACTGCCAGATGGACGAACCATGCCCCGCCCACGCCCACTGGTTTTGAGCAGAAAACGATGGATGAGACTGGGTTTGATTGAAATGTCTGCCCTGGGGTTGGCTCTTGTGTCTGGGGTGAAATGATGTGGTAGCTGAGCAACTGGCTGCTTGTCCAGTCCCTCTCCAGCAAAAAGAGATAAATTAATGGCAATAACGTTCTGTGACACACTGAAATGTGACTGAGCACTTGTTTATGACTAGTAATCTCCTTGTGTAATTCATGTCTCAATGCGCTCTTCAGCATTTTCCATGCATTGCTAATTTACGTTGTTGCATAATTAAGCACTGGACGCTAAGTGGCCAGTTATCTGATAAAGGATTTACTGTGTAATTAGTCCATTAAGTAGTTCCATGATGAGGCAGCGTTGACCATAAAACCCCACCAATAAGGTCTGGCCCACACCAGATTACTCCATCAATTACACATGTAGAAACCGTGATAAAAAATGACTGTGAGCAGTCATGTCATCACCCAAACCGGTCATATAACACATATGTAATATAATGGTAGTATGGGACCAAAGTGCACACACAATTATTAGTAACCTCAAAAAAACGGCACGCGTAAACGAGCTCTTTTGGAGGAGGGTCACTGGCCAGAGGAGACAGATAGTTCAGCTCCTACTATGCCTGTTTGACTTAAAAACACCTAATCACGAACGATTGGAGAAATGGCGGCGTCAAACGCGTCACTTGCATGTAGAGTACGGGGACGCATTAGTGCTGGCCGTGTCCCATTGTGCGTGACACAGGAGGCAATGTACAGGGCCCTGCAGCCCACTGTGACCTGCATCGAGATGAGAGCAGCGATCGATAACGCTGCCGGGCGTTGCGACAACGCCGAGTGCTGCAATGGACCGGCCTAACAGTGTGTGCTGGCGACAGTCGCGGGCAGCAAGGTGTGAGACGCATTACGGTCAGTGTTCTCAGCAGAACTGACTGATTTCTCATTTGACATGGTCAATATTGCAAAAACATCTGTTTTTATGCTGCTGTTAAAAAGGCAGTGGTCGATGGCTTGTGCATTCATGCCGGGCAACAAGACATGAGGAATATATTGTGGGGTGTGCGGGGCTCAAATGTATTAAAAACCAGTGGCTTTACGGGGCGGTCTAATGTTCGGACAACGGCACAAGCCGAATACTGCAACGTGGACAAAGAGTGTGAAGCAATAAATCGGGACTGAAAACAGAGAAGTCTATTTAATCCTGAGTGCTGATCAATGGTAGGAGGGGAGTATATGCGAACACGGGTATCATTAGGTCTAGCGGTAGAACAAAATAACAGGACAAATCACCTGTGAAAGCTCCATCAGCAAACAGATTGCACGCTTAGCAGAGCAAAGCTCAGCATCATTTTCTGCTTGTTCTTTACGTGCTTGTCGACTCGTGGTCGGGAATACAAAATAATTTCACTTGCCATTTACCGGCATGTGCAGGATTTACTACAACGTAAGGCTAATTAGCCCGTAATGCTATATTTGAGTAGCACATTCTTGATGAGGGCGATCATTCAAAAGCTACAGTCGTGTGGCTTCTGTTCATATGAGGGCAGAAAAAGCATTACTACAGTCTACATGTTCTCATTTGACCTGGCTGAATACACTACACACTACCAACTATACATAGAGTATAGTTGGTAGTGTTTAATAAACATACAGTATATACAGCAATAGTAAGATCAAGTATTCTTACTGTACTACCAAGGTTAAGCTTATATAAAAATGTAAAAGCCATAGGGAGTGTATGTAAACGGTTAAACATTAGTATTTAACATTGAACACATCTGGAGGAAAGCCATATTCAACTGTGGCTATGGCACAACATTACTGACCGACCACAGACATGTGACAATGGACTACGGTACTCCCTTAAAAAAGGAAAAGCCCATTTCCCGCAGAAAAGAAGCGTGGCCGTATAAGAGCGCCCGACAGACTCGACAATTACACAAGCAGCGCGCCTCCGCTGATAACACTTCGGTTCCCATTCAAACTCAGATACTCCAAAAGAATGCTCAAACAGAGGACATTATCACACATGCACACTCTGAGACACACACTCCTCATCATATATGGCAGTGAGAGAGACCCCCCAGACCCGACAATGACTTGTTTCAGCTGTAGGTGCACGCACCAGCAAAGAACACAAGGGGGAGCTAGTGTTGGAGGAGGGGAACACATTAATTGGTGTGAGCTGAGAGAAGCAAACAATGCATACACCTATGTGTGTTTGTGTGTGTGAGGCCAGGGGTTCGACGGACTATCTACAGTAAGCACTATTAGTATACCATTTGAATCTATACAAGCATGGCATGGCCATGTTCTCAACCATCTTAGTCAACGACTCCCGGTGAGGTGGTATAAAGCAATAAACAAACACTTTTTCTACGAACGTCATTAGTTTTATTATTGATTATTATTAGCGAAGTCCCAACTCCAATGTTCTAGCCAGCTAATATTGTACTTTATTTCGGGAGAGTTTTGGTGTGTGTTACATTGTTAAAATTCCCCCTTTGCTGGTCTCAAGACGCCTCCATCCTCCCTCGCGCCCTCCCTCCATTTCAGTCATACGCAAGGACAGAACCTAAATTGCACTTCAAACTTGAAACAGCTTTGGACACACAAGTTGAAGGAAAGAACATATCGTCTTCCACTCACCCTCCCCACAACAGTCACTTTGATTTGGACCCCGTTCCGAGCCACAGATCCCTGATATACTTGTCCTGCGGCACGGAATCATGTCACACTGGTCCCTCGTTCCCCCACCCCCCCCCCAAAAAAAAAAAAAAAGATTCATTTTTCTATTACAGCGATGAGCGTGTGAAATGAGCTATATAATCAATAGCTGAGGTTTGTAAACAGCGGCCGCACTCCAGGGAAAATGCTTTTTTTTCTTTGAAAATAATACGCAGCCTGTTTGCACACGGAGAGGAATGCTTGTCTCACAATGTTTACGAGGGCAATTTGCCTGAAAGTAAAGTCGCAGGCTTCCTAAACGAGCCTTGCTTTCTGAAACTGGCCAAGAAAAGTGCGCAAAAAGGTACGCATGCCGACACAAAGCTCACGGTAGTGCTTTTGAACGCAGCAAAAATGACTTATTCATGGTTTTCGTTACAAACTCAAATGCTCTTGTAGGTTTGTAGGCAAAGCTGAGGAAATAGTGCAAACAACAACAACAGCTTAAGCAGTCTGTGTGTGTGTGTGTGTGTGTGTGTGTGTGCGCGCGCGCGCACAGCCCAGACCCCTAGAAACCTCTGTTCAGTGTGTCGCTGTTGTACTGACAGCTCATTCCAGAGGTCCGAGAGTCAACGTTGGAGCTGGCTGATACCAGACTGGGGGTCAAAGGGCGTGTGTGTGTGTTTGTTTGTGTGTGTATTGGGAGGGGGAGGCGGTGGGGTATCAAACAGTCAGACAGGTCTATGGATTACTGCTCACGGCTATGCTCGCACATTTGCACCCCGTGACATTTGTCACTGTGCCAGTCAGAAGCTGTCAATTGCTCCAAATAGGTTGCGTATGTGTGCGTGTGTGTGTGCGCATGTGTTTGTGTGTGTAGGCGTGTGGCGCAGCAGTATATGGAAGGTTCCGTGACCTCGGTGTACACATACAGTAGCTAGTGCTGTGCCTCCACAGTGCATGGATGTGCTGCTCTATGACGTGCGGATATGGCAGGGCAGGACCCGACAGTACGTGTCGTGTTCCCCCCGCCCATCCCATCCCCATCAGCGGGCACTCACCAACAGCTGGGCGCGCCGCCGCTCATCCTCCGCGCTCACCCTCTCCTTGGCGACGGCCTGCTGCAAGGACTGCTGGGACACGGAGCGCTCTGCGGACAGGATCCTGGACACCTCGTCCTTCACCTGCGACTGGGCCACGGCCCGGGCCGTGGCTGCCGTCTGGGCCTTCTCCACCTCCAGCCTGCCGGGCAGTGAGCAGGGATGGACAGAGGAAGGACAGGTCTTAATAAACAACAACAGTAACCCAAGAAAACTGCCATTGACACACTTGTTGTGGCTGTGTGTGCTTTCATCCATTTAAATAGCAGGCAAGACAGATTCACCCAGAGCCATGTAGGAGGAGAGAGTCGTGCCAACAGAAGTTTGACATTTTCACACTGCACTGAACTGTCACACGGTTTGTTCAGATGCAAAACTGTTCCAGGAAGTGCCTGGTGGGCAATTTGAACTGATAAATACAGACTAATACTAATTTTTGGTAATTATTATTCAATAGATGCATCGATTAACATTTACAATATGCTTTATTTGCGGCTAACTTCCATGAACTCTCTCTCTCTCACTTTTTTCAGACATTATCAAACATCTAAATGTATAGGGCTATCAAACAGAGCAGATATTTCTCAGAGTAGATAACTCACTGATGGATAGATGTCATCTATGGCATTTCTAACTAATTACACTAAATGTATAACTACTTCTTACATTAACTTGGGAATGTGCCTTGTTGACTATGTGTGTAATTTTAAACTGAAGTAAAATGTGCAATAAAAAATTGGTGAGAAAGAATACAAATCAACCTTTTTTAAATGTCTTTATGTCATGCTTTCCAATTCCACAGTGTGATGAAAGAGGGCAACGTTGAGTTTTTAAAGGTAATTTGTTTGGGATTTTGTACTACATAAATTATTCCATTGATATTAGTGGTAAATAACTTTAACTATCAGGCCAAAATATACATAAAAAGTGATAGATATACAGAGGTGGCACTCTGCAGTCACGCTAGTGGTTGAACACTGTCAAAGGGTTCTCATAGTTGCCTAGCAACACATTTCCTTCTTGACGGTTAGCTTCATGGCTTAAAGTAGATGAATGTCCCTGAAACACAGTCTTCTACTGTAGAAAATGGTATTACAGTGGTATTACTTTAACTTTTCAAACTGCAATATGTGCTTGTATTAATTATGTGCAATTATTTATTTAGTATTCAAGTCCAATGTGGAGAGATAAACGAGTCAGACATTCTGGAGAAAGCGTTTTGATCAATTGATTCAATGCCCTGCTCGCTCAAAAGCTCCTCCCCACACATTTGAAAAGCAATATCAAGGTTAGGGGTGGGGGTTATGGACCAAAAATCATACCCAGATATATTATATATTTACAATAAATACATTTAAAAAAATAATAATAAAAAAAAAAAATATATATATATATTTATTTTAAATTTATTTTATTTCCTTTTAGAGTGGGCTAAATGTTCAGGCCGACATTAATGCCACATGTGAGATGTCACAAGAACATACTTTTTATCAAAATAAAACAATTACAGGCTTTACTTGCTTAGCAAAACACCTACAATAGAACGACAGGGATGTTCCTATAGCAATGATGATTCACCTCTTTTTTTTACACATTTTTTACTTCAACTAGTCGACAATAACAATGATCACAATCTATAAAGCTATACAATGAGTGTTGGAACATCTAACTTTATATTGATTCTACAAGACCGTATTATACTGCTGCATTGATTTTGTGTTGAAAGACAAATGCGTTTGTTAATTATATCTTAGTACATCCAGCTATTAATGCTAATCGTGGCAATTTAAACAAAGAAGGAAAAACAACTGGAAAACTGATGAAAATGTGACATTTTTAGCGACATTAATTGTAGTTGTACATAGTTATATCCAAAGCAGGGAGGTTGTGAATATTGCAGCTAGTTAACATGTAATACTAGCTGGCTACCTATCTTGAAGACACTGAATAAAGTGTTCCTGACTCCACTCCTCAGGCCTAACAGTGAAGTTATGGAAACATTTATAAATGAACCCATAAAAAACAGTATCGGTATAAACGATATTGTCTAATTGTATATCTCTCTTTAAAAGTATAAATGATATACCGATATATCGCCCAGCCTTAAATTAAGGCTAGGATATTTTTGCACCACGTTTTGAATTTTCCCATTTACCAGATAATTTTTTCATTGCACATACAGACAGCTAGTAAACCTAGGGTGACCAGATGTCACGGTTTGCCCAGGATTGTCCAAATTTCAAGATGGGTGACCCGGGTCCCGACATATGTGTGAAACACTCAAATGTCCCATTTTGACATTCACTCCCAAACTGTCCCGGTTTTCAACACAATTAAAATAATAATTACATCTTCAACATCTCTTAAAGAATATTGCATAGTAGCCTAGGCAACAATTAAAGCATAATCTCAATTGAAGGCCATGCTTTCAAATCCATCTTACAGTGACTTTAATAAAGCAAATGTGAATGGCAGACAGCTCAACAGAACAGACCCACGCCTCCGGTCTTTAACTGGTGACTAGCAGATCTAACGAAAAAAAACAAACACTTGTCATGCCTGCCACAATTTTGAGAGAGAGAGATAATGAGAATGTTGTTTGGCCCTGAGGAGGTTAAGCTAAGAGGGGAAAACCTAAAAGAAAGAGGGTGGAGAGATCAGCCATGTCCAGTCTCACAGTCCACGTGCCATCCATCACCCGGCCTCCTGTGCACACACACACACCTTCCTAATGGCCTCTTACAGTCTACAGTCCCAATGATTCTCCCTACACCACATGCCCCCCCCCCCTCCCCCTTCAACCTGAAGCCTTGCCGTTTCTGTAGTGCAGTATTTGGTGACACTTAAGGAAAGGCAAAAAGCAGGGAGCTGCTGGCCTTGAAACGCGTCACTCCTTTGCATGGGCTGACATTCTAATGCTCGCTTTTCTCCCAAAGTCCATCTGATACTTATAAGCAAACTACCAGTACAACATGACATGGCACTAAAAACAGAACAACGGCCTAATACAAAGCCTTTGCAATTCCACTGCCCCGCTACGTCCAAAAAGCCACCCCATGAGTCACATGCAGCGGGCTGATCATGTAGTAATAGGGCTGAAATAGGGCTGCGCAATTAACCGAAAATTAACCGAAACTCAGAACAGACGTAATTTTCCTATGCCGACGTAAACAGAAGGACGCGTGTTTTACAAATACGCCTTTTAGTCCAGAGCCGAACACTCGTCCCAGTCAATCCCAGGCACCAATGAATTTTTTTGGAATAATGGTTCTAAACTATCACAGTAGACAAAACATTCTACAATTAGTAGGTGAAGTAGATAAAATGAAATTCCAAATGCAAACGTGAATGGTAAACATGGCTCCCTGTACAGGATAACACAGCAGGTCACCTGTAGATAGAGCTGGAGAGAAGGAGGGGGTGGAAGAGACAGGCCGGCAGAAAACTTCCAGCTAGCGTAAGCACTGCCGCTTGTCACTGGCTCTCACCCCTACAGATTTGTGATCGTTGATGGCATATTAGAGACATGTTTCGTTTCATTCATTCATCCTGCTGAAGGCTGTAGCACTGAATTCAGAATAGAGGTTTAAGGACAGAAGTGGAGAGAGGTTGGGGCTTTTAGAAAACGTAGGCGAAGAGCGAGTACCTTGACCGGGGGACAACGTGTTTCTCTTTGTGGGTAAGGCATACTAGGTAGACAGAGGATTATGGTTTAAGTGTAGTGGTTGGGTAATCACCCACTGTGAATGGAGGCTTGAAAAGTGTGGCCGAAGAAGAGAACGTTGAATTGTTGGGTGTTTAAGATTGGACGATTGAGTAATGATTAATGCTTTGGGGGTGGGGGGTGTTGTGTATGAGTAAATCCTGGTGGAGGGTGTGTTACTTCTTTGCAGAGATGCAATACTCCCCAGCATTCGACCTTGAAGAGAAAGTACTTGACAATGCTTCACTTACTTTAGGATGGCGTTTTTAAAGAGAGATTAGGTGTGAATCGATTTATAAGAAAGCCCAGAGGCAGCTCAGTTGAACCGCTGTGTGATTTACAGTTTGCTTGATCACATTACGTTGGAAGCAACTGCAAGACATTAAAAAGGAACATTATGAAAAACTCACTTTATCAGTGCGTACACTGCTACATTTGGCTTTCAGGAGTGCCTACCGATCCACAAACGCTGAAATATCACAACGCAGTCACGGTTTCTTTTGCGCTGCCTGTTAGAAAGCACGTGCGTCAGCAAGATTGTGCTGCTCTTGTGATGTCAATAACACCTCATTATAATTATTTAGCTCCAAAACTCCTGCTGCTTGAGAACTTACCTTTGCGAACATAGCTATTGTTTTTTCTTGCAAGCAATTGACCCACTAGCATTCGATTATGAATCTAGTTAAACTCACAACTTCTGTTGCCTCTTGCACAGAGCATTGTTATATCGACCCTCAGCCTCGAAAGAGTTGATTTCAGTTTATTTATGAGAACTACTTCGTAGTATTCGTTAGAGCTCGATTTGGAGAGCATATCTTCTTAGTGATTTGAGACTGCCGCTAACCGGTTTGTGGCATAGCCTGTGTGTATGGCTTGCGGTGAAACAGCATGACAACACGTTGAATAATGAATGAACATGGTCGTATTATATATATTAATGTGTATGGTCTCACGCATGCCGTGGCATTGAATTATACTGTCAGTCCGCTTCTGACAATATGGTGTTGATACCCTCGAATATGAACTACGTTTTTTTTTGTTGGACAAAAGTGTGTAATACGGGCTTCTGGTTCAAACAGATACGAGTGCAAAGCTGTGTCATAGGCCGCGTTCTCTCTGGCAGTCGTTCCTCTCCCAGGGATCATGCTCAACAGTTGCCAATGCCTTAGTGGAACAAAGCCATACACTCACAGAAGATGGAGGGCGGGGTAAGCAGTGGCTTATTTCCATTCAAAAGAAGAGACAGTGAAATAAACCACTGCAATGGCCTGTTTAGACAGGGCTGAGAAGATCCTGTTGCACTACAGCCTTGTACTTTGACCAAAGCGTGTCACAGACATTAAGACCTCAGGGAACTGAGTAAACATGTAAAAAAGGGGCATGCTGGTCTAATGTTGTGCCAACGGGTTCCATGGGTTTTGCCTCCATTTCCCCGTTCTGATGTCAACCGTCCACTTCGTGTAGCCCGGGGTTCCTCCAGCTCTCAGTACATCCGGTCAAATGGATTCCGACAGGCTTCCAATGGTGCGGGCTCGGCGCAAGTGCACGGGAACATCAGGTGTCTAAAGGCCCTATTCAATATTAATGTTGGAATAATGTTGGATATGAATGTTTTATATGACCTGGCCATTCTCTTAACATTGTGTGCACTTGTGCTTAACTTGTGGGAGCTTGTGGGCTAGCTGCAAATATGTGGTTATGAGGAATATGAGAGGGTCAGGGAATGAGGGGATCCTGGCTTATGGGAATGCTAATGGCAGTGTACTTTATTATTTTTGTTATGGGGACCACGGGATCAATATGGAAATAATTTAGGAGTCACTTTTTAATGTACCTGGAGGCATAGTCAGATTCCCTAAGATACCTATGACTAAGGTGGCTTCTCATCTCAACATACAAATATTGATGATATAAGTTATATACAACTCCACTGTGTGATTATTTGTATCAAGCAACTTTTTGAACGTGTGCATTTGAGTGTGTGTTTGCAAATATGCATCAGTGAAAAGTTTAGATAACATGGCAAAGTCCACGAATTCCTTGAAAACAACCATGTTTACATTTAAATGAATGAAGAGAGGGGGAAAAACAAAATAAGAGTCAGAGAATGACCCGCAGGCCAGACATCGGTCGGATCTGCACGGAAATCAACAATTCTCAGGCGGTCTGCTTAAACAAGGGGAGCTGGGAGAAGGTCAGCATTCTCACTCAAAACACTGAGACGCAATTAAACCACACAAGGCCAAGGCAGAAACTGTGTGACTACATGCCGGAATAATGGGCACAACTCCTCACCCATCAGACCACATCTCTGTCAAAAGCTCCATGACAGAATCGGGCGTACGCACGCACACACACAAACAGCAACACAAATACACTTTCAGAATCACACACACATGTACACAAATTAACAGGGACATCAACACACTTACAGTAACACACACACACACACACACTCATTGACAGCGCATTTCAGAACCCATCTCAGTGTCACCTTCTCACATGCTAAGTCCCTGCAATGCATTTCATACAGTAGACCCCCGTGGGGAAGGGTCAGATTAAAAGCCCCCCCCCCCCCCCATTCCTCCGCATCTTTGTAGTGTAATCCTCACGAGAGAGGAATGTGAGATAGAGAGAGAGAAAGAACAGAGATGATGGGAGAACAAAAAGACAGAGGAAGGTGGTGAGACAGATGAGACAGCCGGCGCATTGGGAAGACGTCGTGAGACTTCCCTCCATGCAGCTGTTCTGCTCCGATGCCTCGTGGAGAAGCAGTGGAGGCAAATCTGCTGCCTGCAGCCTCCCCTCACTACAAATGAGTCAGGCCTGCATCCAAATGAGTCCAGACGTGAGTCCAATAGAGCGCACATGTATGCAGAGCCAGAGCTCCTAGCCACAACAAAGCCATGATGTGTACTAATACGCGGTTTAAAAACTGTACCTTAGCACCATGGAACGCACTATACCTACGTCTGTCAGAAATCAGAAATATTGGAGATAAACGATATTATTATCAGAGTGTTGTTCCGCTATTGTTGTTGTGACGTCAATTGTTTGTTAGGATTGGTAAAACCAATGTCATTGCTTGGCTAAGTATTAAATATAAACAACGCACACACGCACATGCCGGGAAATGTATATATAAACTCAGCAAAAAAAGAAACGTCCTCTGACTTTCAACTGTTTTTACTTTCAGTAAACCTAATGTGTGTAAATATTTGGATGAACACTTAAAGAGTCAACACCATAAGACAAACTAAAAATATTACACAGACATGTGACTAACAAATAGAATAATGTGTCCCTGAATGAAGGGAGGCTTAGTATGTAAATACAACAGGCAATATTACCGACGCCTGAAGAAATAAAAAGTAAATACATTGCGCAATAAGTCGATATAGTAATAATTGGGACAGGCCTAACGTTATGTCTGGTCACATCAGGTCATTGAAGGCTAAATGCGTTGCTTTTACTGACCATCGTGTAGTAGTCGCAAACTACGCCAACAAACCAGTTTAAAACGCTCTCAATGACACAGAGGCCACTGCAGACCATAAACAACACCGTGGTTGTAGTTGACGGCTGACGTTCAGTGTGGTGCGTCGCGCGTGGAAGCAGCCCAGGCGACTGTCAGTGTGTTCTTTGCTTGAAAACGTGTGAAGACATCAGAGGGTTTTTCCCCTGCTGTAGGGAAATGGGAAATACCATTATAATGCAATTACCTTTTGACAGCTAGGCTGAGGAAGTAAGACCTGCTGTGCTTTCCGTATGTTTTAATTAAAAGCCAGCGCGCAGCTCCATCTTTGTCCATGTACTGGTTATATAGATAAGGAAGACAAAATTAAGTGGAAAAGACTTTCCACTCACTGGCAGCTCTAAAGTGGCCAATAATCACAGTCATAATAGGTATTAAGGGTTTTCAATGGCTGCCTTTGTTCAAGCCTCCCAACTGAAATGTTATTTTTCAGTTTGCATACATGAATAATATAATATGAAATTAATGACTTAATGTATATCACTAACTGACTACTTAGGAATTCCGAGAACAAATCCCTGTGACAAAACTTTCTCTTAACAGACATATTTTATGCATCAACGTGAAGCCACCAGTAATGTTCCAGTGAATTCCCTTTCCCAGGTCAAGAGTCCTATATCTGGTGTTAACAGGCGCGATGGAAGGCTTCCATCGTATTTAGCAGAGCTTGTCTAAGCATTAAACCAACAAGTGTACAAATATAAAGTCTACTAGCATGGAAAATATCTTTGCTGCATTTTCCCCCCACAGGTGGATTAAAGCACCATCATGAATAAAATATACCTCAAACACATTAATAAATAAGAAACAAGGGACCTAGATGAATTAGCAGAGCAACGTATACTATATAAGAAAACATTGATTACTGTCCGAGCAACGTATCACAGTCAATAAAGCCTCCCATTTGGCATTAATGGCGTTTCCATGGAGTTGCAATAGGGCAGTTTCGCTATATCCCTGTGGCAACACCACCATGTTTTGGTAGAGGAAAAACAAGAGAACTGCCAGACCCTCATTTTCTTTTATGGCTCGACAGAAAATACAATTCTTCATCAATAGCAATTGGCCAGGTTGGAGGCTTAGGCAACATAAGTAGAAACAGTAAATTGGTTTAGTCTCCCTGGGTGTGACCAATGAGAGGCCTAACATTAACCAAGCTGACACATTGGCCATTTTACTACGATGGTACAGTCCCATTGACATTGCCTACAACGACACACACACACACGCGAGAGATACAAATAGAGGACTTGAAAGCCACCCAGCACAACAATCACTGCCATGATTTGAATTAATTGCGAGACGCGGGTAATTTCGGTCTTCTGTGGTGCAGAAAGTAACAAAAAAGAAAATAAAGACAAAATAAATCACAAATAAATCAATACACAAGCTATTCTTCAAGTCCCTCTTTAAATCGCCGCCTCTCGACAACGTCTCCGAAGCCAGGCTAATCGCCTGTCTGAGCACCACCTCCTCCTGCACGCGGAGGAGCCGTTTCGCCGTACTACAGTTACCAAAGTGCATTTAGTGACTAATCACAGTCACTCACTCATTAGCGTCACTTAGCATTCATCCAGGCCTATTAAAGAGGGGGTGTGGGGGGGGGGGGGGGGGGGTTTATCGGACATTACGGCACAGGCACCTGCTCCTCTGTGAGTGAAGGCATAGGAGGAGACAGGGAAGAAGAGGGAAGGTGACAGCGAGACGCCTCTCGGATGAAGAGTCTGGGATTCTTCATCAGGCCCTGCTAATGGATCGTCCACTCGGCGACCAGGAAATTACCTCAGGATGAGTCCCTGCTCTCTCAGGCATGATTAATTGATCACGTAAGAAATGAAGGGGGGGAGACGCTGATGTGCTTCGGGAGAGAGGCAAATTGGAAACGCGACGGGGGAACGCCGGGATCGGTGCTGACCTTTTTGACTATTAATGGCACCAGAAGACGCTCACGTCTGGGTCGGACTACGGGTGTATTGGAGCCCTGAAAAACTACTGGTGCCACTCGAGAGGTCACATGGTGCATTCCATCATGATCAAAGGAGAGAAGGTGTGGGATTGGTTGGTGGGGGGGGTTATGCAAGTCTGTTTGTGTCCAAAATAGTGACTTACATAGTGTCCACAAGCCGAAGGAATCAACTTAACACAGATATTACATCATAGATACATTTTTGCTACACTGGGCGAAATAAATAACACATACTGTACAACAAGTGAGAGAAAATTTAACATGTTAAATGTTTTAGACTAATATTAATATATGCAGTTAACCAGAAACAACTTCAGTAAAAAATTCAAGCAAAGGAGTGCGTGCGTGCGCTCTCTCACCAGGCTTGCAGTTTGTGCTCGGCCTTGGCCCGTTCCTGCTCCATGCCTTTATACAGGTCATCGGTGATCTTCTTCCTCAGTGCCTCTTCATCAACTGTGGCCACTGCAGGAAAAAGAAAGGGCACAGAGAGAGAGATTTAGAGCACAAACTGTTGGCTGCTAGTCAACAGACAGTCACACGCTCCCTTTTTGTCAACACAGAACACAGACGTTCTCCCGCTCTAGCATTAGAGAGAGAGAGAGAGAGAGAGAGGTGGCACATCTCGTACTCTGGTGTGTGTGTGCTCATTTTCACCACAGGTGAACCTGACCAGACCCCAAAACAACAACAAACCAAACTATTATTCCATTATTATACTATTATTATTATGGAGTGTCTACAAGTAACACACAGCACAATGAACACCTGTGACAATAACACAGTAGACAGAGCCGGTCTCTCTCTACTATATTGGGATCAATGGCATCACTAGCGTCGGCCCTGGGTGTCCTCCCTGTCCCATCTTCGCAGGTTAATTAAGCGTGAAGGTAAAAAGATGCCCGCGGACGTGTGCGGGCTCGTAACGAGCTCTGGAGGCAAAAGGCCCTGCGACACCGCAGAGGTGTGGGAGGTGTTGCATAGCAGGCCTAATCCTTATTGTTAGTCTATTTGTAGCGGGTACATATTGTTAACAGCAGACTGGTGAAAGACACATACTTAGTTACTAAATTAAAAGTCAGCTATTGCAAGCTAAATGTAAGCTAAAACACTATCAAATTCACCAAATATCTCCTCGCATTTCGCTATCTTATCGTACTCTTTCTGCGTTGAAAAAATAATCAGATACTTATACACAGCCCTGGCTCCGTAAATAGGAACATGCAAAGTGGCTATCACCGCTCAAACCAACAAACCCATACTGTAGCACTACGCTTTGCTTCACAATGCATTTCGATGTGTGAGGCGGCCCCGCGGAGAACTGTGGAGCAATATGGTTTTGATTTGAGAATAAATCAAATCAGTAAATAAAATAAATCTAGACAAAACCTAATGTCTTCATAGTCTGTGTGGCATTGCAGCTTTAGCTAACCAAAAGGTGGAGTCAATGATGCTGGACACATGGATCAAAACAAAGACACATCTCCCTTCAATGCCATAGGGTGCTCCCTCAGAAGCACCACCCCCCACATGGGGACACAAAATGCCCAGGCTGAGATAGTGTAGTGTGGTGCGGTCTGCACCACAATGTGTTTCCATTTACAGAGCCAGGACTATGTAGAAACACCAGATTTTATTGAGCGCATACACAGAACGGGCAGGCTAGCAAATTTTACAAATTTGACCAAAAAAAATAGTGTATTAGCATACAATCGCTAACTTCGCCTTTAATTCTGGTATAATCATCTTGACATGACTGCAAATATGCATTATAGGACCGCCTGCCTTTAACCTGAAAAATGGTGCGATCGTGCAGATCTCAAACATCAACATCAGGCTACATTCAGTGAAACATCTATTTTAATGGTGACATGTATGTTGCGTCATTTGTACCATGAAGCTGTCCTCTTTTGTGATTTTAATCTGGCATTTACTCCAGCAGCAGTGACAGTGTCCATGTTAACTGTAAGCGGAAAGGCATTTCTTGGTCACAGCCACAGAGGAAAAATGGTTCCATTTTAGTGAGCGTGTTCTGTGACAGGACTCACAGAACACCGGTCAGTCCAAGGCCCTGGAGAGTCTTCCAGAGTCTACCACTCTTTAGCCTTGTGAAAACTGGAAATAAAAAGGTTTGCAGCTAATGGAGGACAGTAGAAACAAGATATGGAGGAATGAGAGCCGTTCTCTTTTCCCTGCAGACATTCAACTCCGTGTGCTGTCCACCTATAAAATGGCCTTGGCAAGGACACACACACGCAAAACCAGAGTTTGTGTGTGAGGGGGGCCCAGTAGAGAAACATGCGTGATTGTTGCTACAGGGACACCACCATGACTGCAAGGTGTTCTACACCTTGCAATGTATGAATCACTTATTTCTGCTGCTGCAAAATGAGAAGAAAAAAGAAAAAGTCACACTTGCTCACATACTGCTAGCTAAAATAACTAAATGTGGCTATACATTTTGGAAAATGGGTAATTATAGTTAAGACTATTTTAACAGGCTACCCTAAAAACAAAAAATGTTGTGGTACAAAATAGTTAAAATTTCTGTTTGCCTCGCTCTCCATGTAATACTATAACATACCCCTAGGGGCACTGGCACTCAAATTATAACCACTAGTCTAGTCTAAAGCATCAGCCTGTCTAATTCACATCATTATGTGTAACTAGCATCACCACTGCTCATTTAAAGTATTCCTAAGGCAGGCAGTTTCTCCATATAAAAGAAAGAGTGTGTTTGCCAGCAGCTTTCATGGCTAAAGCTGCTCGTTACCATGACAATTCCAGGGCTGATATCAGCCAATTAACATAGGGCTTGTTGCGGCAGTGGTCATAAAAGACAAACAGGCTCTAGATGCCTATTTCCCCTCAGCACTGCTGGAATTTTGAATACATTCATTTAATATACAAGCCAGATATCCAGGTGAACTCTACAGGTAGTGCTGGTATCATAGAGGGGCAGGGAAGGGGGTGGAGGTGTCCGCAAATGTCAGTTTTTGCATCTCTCCAACTTAGACTGCATACCAGTCATTAGTCAGTTAGGAGCATAACTATTTGCCATATTATAAATGTATTCTCCGTACTGAAGCTAAACTGCTTTTAGCAACGGCAAGACTAAGCCCAAAATCACAACAAAGTAAATGCATAAGAACTACACAATTCGACAGCAATCTAATTTTCAAAATAGCTGCTGTATCATACAGTGCATCCGGAAATAATTTACTGTGCTTCACTTTTTCCTCATTTTGTTATGTTACATGCCTTTTTTCCAAAATGTATTAAAATACATTTCTTCCTGAAAATTCAACACACAATACTCCATAATAAAAGTAAACACAAATAAAGAATATCACATGAACATAAGTCTTCAAAGCTTTTGGTCAATATTTTGTTGAAGCACCTTTTGCAGAAATTACAACAATCAAGTATTTTTAAGTATGCTACAAGCTTGGCACGCCTACTTTTGGGCAGTTTCTCCAATTCTTCTTTGCAGGACCTCTCAATCTCTATCAGGTTGGATGGGGAGCGTATCTGCACAGCCAATGTTCAGATCTCTCCAGAGATGTTCAATCGGGTTCAAGTCTGGGCTCTGGCTGGGCCACTCAAGGACATTCACAGAGTTGCCCCGAACCCACTCATTTGTCATCTTGGCTGTGTGATTAGAGTCGTTGTCCTGTTGGCCTGTCCAGTCTGAGGTCCAGAGCGCTCTGGAGCAGGTTTTGATCCAGGAGGACGTTGTACATTGCTGCATTCATCTTTTCCTCAACCCTGACTAGTTTCCTAGTGCCTGCCGCTGAAATACATCCCCACAGCATGATGCTGCCCACCATGCTTCACTGTAGGGATGGAACCAGGTGATGAGCGGTGCCTGGTTTCATGACACTATTGGCATTCAGGTCAAAGAGTTCAATCTTTATCAGACCACAGAATTTTCTTTCTTATGGACTGAGAGTCCTCCAGGTGCCATTTGGCAAACTCCAGGTGGGCTGTCATGTGCCTTTCTACTGAGGAGTGGATGCCGTCTGGCCACTCTAACATACATGCCTGATCGGTGGAGTGCTGCAGAAATTGTTGTCCTTCTGGAAAGTTCTCTCTCCACGGAGCAATGCTGGAGCTCTGCCAGACTGACCATAATGTTCTTGGTCACCTCCCTGAAAGCCCTTCTCCCCCGATCGCTCACCTTGGCCGGGGTGGCCAGCTCTAGGAAGAGTCCTGGTGGTTCCAAACTTCTTCCATTTACAAATGATGGAGGCCACTGTAGGACCTTCAATGCTGCAGAAATCTTTCTGTAGCCTTCCCTAGATTCGTGCCTCTATACAATCCTGTCTTTGAGGTCTACAGACAATCCCTTCAACTGTGGTACCTTATATAGACAAGTGTGTGTCTTTCCAAATCATGTCAAATCAACTGAATTTGCTACAGGTGGACTCCAATCATGTTGTAGAAGATGATCAGTGTAAACAGGATGTCCCTGAGCTCTATTTGAGTGTCAAGAAAAGGCTGTGAATACTTATGTACGAGTGATTTATTTTTTATTTATTTATTTAATAAAATAAAAATGTTGACTTTGTTATTATGGGGTAGCACTGTGAAAACTTTCTGGATGCACTGTATGAGTAAGCAAAGGTTGGAAGAAGGTTTAGAAAAACAGCCCCTCGGCAGACACACAGGCGCATTGACAGCCAATGAAATGATTGGCAGATGACAACTTTTAACTGTATCATATAACCTATGGGAGGGAGAGAGCAACTATCCATCCTGTTTGACTGATGTCACAAGCACCGGGATTTCAGTAAGACAACTAGTACAAACTAAATGCAAATACTTAGTTACTGTACTTAAAGTACAGATTCATGAAATACTGTAGCTAGTTATGTTTTTTCTGAGAACATTTTACTTTTACTCCATACAATTTAATCTGCATTTTATACTCCTTACATTTTCAAAGCAGCTGCACTTTATTTTTGATGTGAGCTTCAGTCAATCAAAAGGTCAAAGGCTACTTTTCACTTGCAAGCTTGCATTTTTTTTTTCCTTTCCATTTACTTGAGTAAGTAAGGTGAGTTAATACTTCTACCTTTACCAGTTTTCTTTTGTGCACACCAGTCTAATCTGTTCTGCTTTAGTAAAGAAGTGTGTACTGTTGCCACCTCTGGCTATAAAACAATATTGTAATATTATTGATTATGTAATATAATAACACCCAATACAATGTTGTAATTTGGTTCAGAAAATATATTTGATCACGCATGTCCCTTAATCTCATGAATTCCGTTAATGGTGGTAGTTTTTTTTTTACAGTAAGTAGTCATTTTGTTCTATATTGTAATGCCATTTTATTTTGGGTGAGTGAAAAGTTAAAAGGACACTTTCACTTGAAACCAACAATATTCTCCTCCATGGGAAAACAACAGAAGTCAGGTGACCACAGCATATTCATTCAATATTTAACTATAAAGATTTTACTGTGACTACTAGCTGTGACATTCTACATCCCTTTTGTAGCTGCTAACGGGACTAAATATGAGCTAAATGTCAAAGTTCCCCAAGTCCGCCAAGTTCAGCCATATCTGTACCACACCTTATGCATCAGCACAGCCTCGAGGAGCAGGGTTTCAAGATAGCTAGCGGGCCCGCGGGGGTCAGCCAGAGAACAGGTTCCGATATGATAAACACTGTCTGGGGTCCTTGAGGGAAACTGGTCAGGGTCAGACACAATTCCGGATGGACGGAGCCTGTGTCAATCCTGAGTAGGACATGTAAATGTTAAAGAGATTAAAAACTCATCATCTTTGTAGACGTACCCTGCCACCGAACCCCCCACCCCCTCCTCATTCATGCTACCCCTTTTCCTTCTCCTCCAATCACCAAACCCCGTGCAAAGAGCTGAAGAGGGAGGATGGGGAGGAGGGCCTATTGGCAGTGGAGATAATAGAGAGAGGCAAATTGCATTTCTCATCCCAAGTTTCATTAACCCCGGGACCCGCACGGAGGGCATAATCTGTAACATTACCACTTCCTCACGCTCAGACAGGGCACCTTTCACCATGTTCAAACAGGAAGCAGGCGGGGGTGGGGGTAAGAGGAGCGCCGACAGCAAGCACACAGTTGTGGCAGGCAGATGAATCTCCCCCTGCATCTCGTCCTTTGGTTCCTCTATGAGCTCGGATTCAATTTCAGTTTATGATATAACTGATGGTTCACCGTGTATGCGAGATGACCTGCGGTACCTGCCCTTTCAGTTCACACTGGAAAACACCGCCTTCCTCCCTGGTACACCGGGAGAGAGCTTTTAGCATGACATTAGCCCAGTGTGGGCTGTAGACTACAATGTGAATATGAAGCACATTGGAGAAAGTGTGGGACCCTCAACATTGGCCATGGCGTAATCAGCACACACTGACTCAGGCTGTGATTTTGAGAGAGGCACTGAGACCTACTTGAGTCGATACCCACCCCCTTGTGGGCCCGCATAATCAATGTCCGCCTCATTAAGATCGCAACCTTTTAGGATTGAGCTGAACTTTGCAACTTTGTAACGAGCTTCACTCTGGATCAATGGTGCAAGTTCACCATGTTGCTTGTGACAGTGGTGGGTGACCTCTCAGCGAGATTAATATGAGGTGGTCTCAGGAACATATTAAACGTAGTTGCATAAAAGCACTGCTGCAACGTGGCAGCAAACATCTGGCTAAAGACAGCTCTGGACATGCACATCTAATTAACTGGTCGCTTAAGAAAATATGATGGACTATCGGGAGAGAAAGCTGTTCAATTAAAAAATAAAAATACGTTCACATGGATCTTACATCCACATTGAGACATTTAAAAATGTTTTGTCATTTTAGTAAACTGATGCAGTGAATATGGCAGCAGGGAATTAATTTTTTTCTATATTTATTCATTAAATTTAAAATAGCGGCAGACCTGATATAAAAATAAGTGAAATATGCATCTTTATCTTTTAATCCAGAAACCAATTAACACAGACAATGGTGGTGTGATACTAAACAATGGAAAGGGAAATAAAAGACAAACAGAGTATCCCTAGCAATAAAGGAATACAGTCACAATGTAATCTTTCCCTCAATATTAAACACATGTGAATACATGAGTTTTCAGTTCTGTGTCATTTAATAAAAAAATTCTGACAACAAATATCAATTAAAAATGTCTAAACAAAATGAAAACTGTGGATAAAGGGTCAGAAGTTTGCAGGAGGGGATTTCAAGCAGTTTAAGCAGCACATCCACATGTAGACACACAGACACAGACTCTTTCCCTGCCTCTCTTAATGAGGCCCGTGGTTTGTTGTGTGAAACTGCGGAGGTGTTGTTTTAATCATCAGAGTCAGCGTGGCGTGGCATAAGTTGGCCTTTTTTTTTTTTTAATTACCTCGCCGATTGAGCCCATCAACGATGGCAGGTGTGGGGGAAGGGGATGGAGGCGTAGAACCTCGCCCACACCTCTATGTCACGGCTGAAAAACCTGCGCCCACACACCACGGCCTCAGAACTGGCTAAAAATGGGTGACATTAGGATGCCCTCTGGCCGATAAAGAAAAGGAGTACGCCAACGTAGAGGTTCAGCACCTGAACATTACATCAACAAAGACCTGGGAACTCACATCTCAGATCAATCACTTGATCTGCCATGCATGTATGAGTGTCTGTCTATCTACATGAAGAGATTCATGATGTGAAGCACTATTAGG
>JAODOY010008995.1:0-29764 GCA_025399855.1 Forbesichthys papilliferus | reverse complement strand
CTCTCTCTCTCTCTCTCTCTCTCTCTCTCTCTCTCTCTCTCTCTCTCTCTCTCTCTCTCTCTCTCTCTCTCCCTGTCTGCTGAAAGGTCACCACATCCAGGGATTCAATTGGGCCAGAGCCAGATGGAGCTGCTAGTGGTGAACACACGAAGACGTTGCCTTGTCGCAAGTTGGGGCTCTCCCACAAACAAAATCCCAATTTAAACACTGGCCACATCTATCCGTTATTTTTATCTTAAATGTTAAACTGCTGTCTTCAAAAGGTCCCTCATCAGTTGGCAATACATTGACCATCTTAAACATCTAGTGTCAACAACAATATTATTATAACAATGTTATTTATTTTGTCACCTACTGAAAGATGACTAAGCAACTTAAAGAGGAACTGCACCCTAAAATGTGTTTTTTGAGCTGTAAACTAAGTAATAGGACTGAAATGTGATGAAACACATCAATACTGGTAATATTAGGAAAATCAAAAATTTTACAAAAATCTACATTTTATGGATATAACTGAAAATAGATCTACATGTTATGCATTTAAACATCACCCAAGGACCTGGCTTACGTACGAAATTTTACCCAAGAACACTAAAGGTGTAAACTCTATTAGAACACAATAGGAATGTTAAAGGTCTAGTCTAATTGCAATTGTGGTATTGTATATTCAACATACATGCAATAAATGATGTATCTTCACAATTCATAAAATAGTTCCAAATCACACACACACACTGCTCAAGCTCACTAACCTCCGAAGAGTCAACGGGGGCTGTGCTGACATCATGTTGCCAAAGCAACAGGCTTTGGGGCCTGTGATTGGTTCAGTGTATCGTGACTCAACCATCCTTACCTTTCTCTTTCTTATTATATTTTCCTCTTTCACTCCTGCAAACACACAACTTTACAACAGTACTAGGTGGAGACAGGCAAGCTGTGAGACAGGGAAACTGACTCAGTCTGTCTTTCTGTCTGTCTGGATGAATGGTGCGTGTGAGTAAAACACATTAAAATGTTACATAGTAAGTAAGACTCTACATCAACATATTGGTTGCAGTATGTATCATATAATAACTTAGTGATGTCCTAGTGCCACTTCTGGAGTCAGACCCAGGAGGTGCTCATTGTAAAACGTCAAAATGTCATAAGTTCCCAATAATGTAATAACAACAATATAATGTTTTAATTATTGGGTTCCATTTGTGCCAAAAATATGACAATGTGCATGTGATATGCACACTGTTCATGTGACAAAGCATTTGTTTATGTCATTTCAACTTTGAACTGTACTTTGGTTGTGACAAAGGTATTTTGACAATGTCGATGATCACCATACAAAACATTTGTCTCTTGGTTCAACTTTCGCTATAGTAGACTGTGTCGTTATTCACGTCATTCTGATGTGTCGTCTGTTGTCTGTAGTTTGACTGTGTCGTTATTCACGTCATTCTGATGTGTCGTCTGTTGTCTGTAGTTTGACTGTGTCGTCCTGTAGAAGGTGTTGTTATGCAAGTTGTCTTCTACTGTTGTGTGTTGGTGAGTTTCCTTCAAACTCATTTAGGATGCGTCATGCGTGTTACTCTGCAGTAGCATTAATGTGCCCATAGAAGGCAACATGTTTGAATGTTAGTTAATGGTAATTAACATTTCCCAAGTTAATTAAGCAACTAGTACAGTAACTAGTAACTAGTTACTAGTAACTAGTTACTGTAACTAGGTAGGACAAAACACAATAGAAGCTATTACCGCAAAACAGACAGTTGACGAAGGTTCCGTCAGATTCCAAAAATACTCAATTGTTATTGGAGGACATGCAAAGCGGGGCGGGGCTTGGGAAAGGTCAATAGAATCAATGAAACTGAATCAAGACCAACTGCTGTATTCAAAAATATCTGAGTTCAAATGTCAGTGAAGGAATAATGACACAGGTAACACGTAATATTAACGCAGTGGAATGGCAGGGAAGAGGACACATCGGGAGTACATGCTGTGACAAGACAAGTACATCTTAAAGTTGAACTGACACGTGCAGTCAACATCAACAGTGCGCACGTCATCATATTTATGACACATATGGAACCCCATAATATCTACCAATAATGTAATACCTTGTTACATTAAAGCAGTGAGCGATGTTGAACTCAACATCTAATCAAATACACCTTAGCTCCGCCATCGCGTACCACACCTTTAACTGGAGGTTTTTACATTATTGGGTTAACCTTGGATTGTTTTATCTCATACCAATATTTAACAATTTCTCAATATTGTAATAATATTCCACCAATAATGTGTTCATGTTTTGAGAATGCATTGTTTTTGTTTTTTATTTTCAAATGGACAATCTTATAATAATAGTAATACTATTTTTATTTGTGGACATTCTACAGTGTACTGCCATTAGTCTATGGTAGATGAAAAGAGAAAAGAGCCAGATAAATCAGTCTTATTCTGCGTTGATTATTATACCCAGAACCACCAGTGGGTATAATAATCTCCAACTTCCAACCTCCAAATATGAAGGTGGGGAATTGTTCCTGATGTAAAATGCATTGACCAAATGGAATATTTATTCTGAAATGTCTGCATGTACAATCGTGCCACACTGAAACAGTTTATCTTCTACATGGGATGCTATTTGTCATCATGACCATGTCACACTTGAGATTGATAATATGAAAATGAATGACCTGCTAAATCCTGAAATAATGAAGGAGGAGGAAGAGGCAAATAATCTCTCACCCCTCGCCTTGCTTGGCATTCCTCCTTTCACATTTACCTTATTCTCTCTCTCTCTCTCATAGAAGGCAGATGGTGCACACCCACTATTGCTCTCTAACCGTTTATATTGTTCCCTAGCTTTTCTCCTATGTAATCGTCTCTTTCTGGCTTTCTCCATATTGCCCACCTTCCTTTCTGGTCTGTCTGTCTGTCTGTCTGTCTGTCTGTCTCCTGAAGGAAATCCCACTTCACCATCTGGCAGGCTGGGATGGTCTCAAATCAATGTGGTCAAATTAATGAGACCCTCTTGAGGGATAAACTATGTCTGTGTGTGTGCGCACGCGCGTGTGTGTGTAAAATACTTAATCTACCAACTGTCTCACTTCATTATAAGATGATGTGTGAATGTGTTAAGCATTCAACATCTGGAGAAAGTCTAATAGTTAATTATTAATATGTCTAGTTTTTATATTTGTCTGTTTCATATTAAAGTGATTCATGATTTGTGTCCATGCCCTCTAAACTAGACTCTATACCTCATACACAGACTATCATGCACGTTTCAAAGCGTAGAGTGAGCAGATATTTGAGGTTCAGATTGAGGTGTGTACCAGTTTAAACCGGTCATAAACCGGTCATCAGAGTGATGTGCTTGATGCATCTATGGAAAATTACTCGCAATGCTTAGCCAGAACGAATTAGAATTGACTCACGTGATGCTCACGGCCAAAACCATGAATAACATATAATACTGTAAATGATGAATGTTATTCCAGGTGATAAAACATGTCATTATATGTGATAGCTTGTCTAATGTTTATGACAGTAATATAGAAAATATATTGATTTATTTGTCTCACACCTCATTCACTTATTAGGGAAGGAGTTGATGAATGAATGTATCCCAAGGATGTGATGGACGCAGACAATTGTGTGTGCGTGTGTGTGTGTGTAAATCACATGCCAGTTGTTCGATGTCATGACTGGCCAGATTTGGTGTTAACTTAACAACACACAGACTAGACACCATTTATCTTCACTGACTCTCACATTATATATGAGAGAGAGAGAGGACAAACACACCTTGTGATACTCCATCGTTTTACAACAGTTCCAAAACCAAACTTGGAAAATCAAAAGGAAGCCGCACACTGGAGCTCAGATGCAAGAAAATGTAATTAAATGAAACCAACGTTTCGACAGTCAGGGTATAATATAAATGCTGCAACACACATCTTTTTATGGTCTTGGAAGAGCACTCACAGGTGCTGTAAATTAGGACCAGAGAAATGTGGATTACAGGGATAAACAGTGACGTTAATGGAGCAAAAAATATATACAACAAATATTACGTAATGTATGGCCGATTACAGGCTCTAAAACTGACAATGTTAAAAAAATGGTATACGTTAAAGATGATATCACAAGAAAGGTTTAAGATCATACTCTACATTAAGACCATGTGGAGTTAGGGTTTTAAAATTATAAATCCATGACGCCTCTCTTTTTAACAGTAAAAGTTTTAGGTTACCACCTCTTCTTGGGAGAGTAACATGTTCTATTCCAATGTAACCAAGTGAAGAGATGGGATGGTTCTTTTCCAAAAAATGTGGTAAAACTGAATAAGTAATTTGAATTTGTATAGTACTGCAGTGTTCAGATATTCTGGTTTTAAGTGCACGCTTAGTTCGGCCAACATCGTTCATGCCACAAGGACAGGTAATTAAATAAACCACTGCCTTGGTAGAACAGGTGATGATTCCTTTAATTGGGATATTCTTCCCTGTATAAGGATGCCTTAACAAGCTACATTTATATTTGCCATTGTACTGAGCACAGGTGTTGCACTTATAGCTACCGTCCAGTAGAGTTGCAAAAACGTTGAGGAGGAACAGCTGCAGGAGGTAAATCGGAATGTACTAAGAGGTCTCTAATGCGAGAAAACAACTAAAGGTGGATCTAAGAACAGATCGCTAATGGTATCATCAGATCTAAGGATGTGCCGATCTTTTTCACGATACTTTTAATTTGTTCAGAGCACTTGGAATAGCGCATCGTTAAGATGGCTGAATGTTTTTCATTACAAAGATTTTTTGTGAAAAGGTCCTTTCTCGATTTCTTTAGAATTTTTTCAACAACCATATTTGGCTGCTTTGGCCACTGAGTGTAGCATATAAGGAATACATTCCATGTAAATGAATGGAAATGTGAGGAGAAAGTACTTTTTTCCCTTTAGACTACAGAATGTCAAGTAATCATCTTTCACAACACCATGTGGTTTATGGAATGGGACACCCTATTAAGGCCACTTTGGCAGAACGGCACTTATTTGGCATTTGCGGGGGTTCCAAATGCCAGTTCCTTCTTCCTGACACATAAACAGTCCTATATGCGGACACTTGGAATACATGGAATATATTAAGTTCAAAAGCAACCGTTATATGACAACCCCTATTCCTTCTCTATCGAGACTGGCCTCTTGAAAACCTGAACAAATAATGCTATTCATGTGTTACCTTAGTTACCATGTTCATCACCTAAAATCTGACACTTAAGTGGAAGAAAACGACAGCTTTGCTATTTGTTTTAACAAAGGACTTTCACAGACGACTGGGAATTACTTGTTAATTCTGCTGGTTTCTTCAATGAGCATGTAATAAAGCCCAGAAGATGACAACATTTACAGGAAATAATGAAATCCATTAGTGCAACAATAGGTGTGGTTTGACGTCCCATTAGGAAACAATAAACATACCCATGAATATCATGCTTTCTCTTGTTATGCGCGCACCGATTTCGCCCATGCGTGAGAGGCAGCCGGGTAATTATACGGTATGTGTGCAAACTCAATCACGTCTTTCTCACCCCATACCCCCTGTTTTATCGGGCAGCAAACCCATTGTGCTTCATTGTCACAACAGCCTTGCCTAGACACCTGATGCACACACGCACAGTATGCAGTATAGGGACCCAGAAAAACAAACACACACACACACCGGGAATAACCAAAAGTCATGCACCGAGTTGCGTTCACACACACACACGCACACACATACAGAAAGCCAGCCTTTACAAGCACTGCCTTTACTCCCTCTTTCAAGGGAGAGGCCCATCTCCTGCAATCTCTCTCACCCTCTCCTCATCTACGCACCATCTACCTCCTCTCGCCCTTCCCCTACAGTTCCTATCTCCTGTGATCTGTGAAATGTATTCACTGAGGTGTAGATCACAACGTGTTAATTGTAGGTCTGCTTCATTCATGTACACCAGTGCACCAGCACCGACGATGCATTGGTCGCTTCACTAGACGTGTCTATGCTGGAGCACTGGTAGGACACAATGCAACAGACACATCATTCACTATGTTAACAATGTGTGTTTAGCTGCCTGCTGTGATACCTCTGTGGAAAGGCTCCATTGTCTCTTAGTCAGACTTCTTAGTCTGTTCTTTCAGTCTATTGCCCTTCTTCACGTCATTCCACTCATTCTGATCCCCATTTCTACTTTCTACTCCTCTCCCTCTCTCTCCCTCTCTCTCCTTCTCTCTCTCTCTCTCTCTCTCTCGGAGGGAGACAGAGGCAGCATACACTACTGTTACTATATTTGACAAAGCCCTCGCCTCCCCATGCGTGCACACACACGCGCACATATTCTCTTGCCAAACGCAACACTGCACACGCATATAGGACACACACACACACACACACACACACACACATAGAACAACACCGGAAAAGAAACCCCTCAAGAGAGCACACATGGACAGACACACACACACACACACAGACAGCCTTTCTTTCACACCCTCTCTCTCTCTCTCTCTCTCTTTCCTGAGGCTACTGGTGCATGCAGTGTGCAGGCATCACAAACATAGCGACACAGACAAGGGCTAGCTTGTGACGTGCGCTCTCTCTGTCTCTCTCGCTCACACTCACACACAAGAGCCTCTCTCTCTCTCTCTCTCTCTTCCCCCGTCTCACACACACACTGGTTGGTGCGGTGTGCAGCCCGTGACAACGCCAGGGCGTTAGGCATCGCTCACACAGGGGCTATGTGACAACGAAGAAAAGGGCTCTAACAAATTCCCATCCCTCCGTCTCTCTGCTCCGCTCACGCTCGGACCATCCCTCCTCCTTTGTCTCTAAGGCTCTCTTCTCCTCCTCCTTTATTTTCTTCTACAGTCCCTCGTTACCCACTTCCACCACCCCCCACCCCACCCCAACCCCGCCGCAATCCGTTCGTTTCCTCGTTTCATTGGCGGTCGGAGGGTAAAAGCTGGAAGGATCGCTCCTGCACACAGACCGAGGGAGAAGGATAATTCCTGCATTATTCATCTGGCGGTGGGGATCTGGTGTCCGCGGACGCGATGTGAGGAGCGGCTGATTTGATCCGATGTTCGCCCCTCGCTTGTTGAGACGTGCGTTTTCTGGAGGAGGGGAGTGCTGAAGAAGGGGACACTATAAACACTGCCGCTGTCTAAGGGGGGCCTGGTGAAAAGGTAAGTGTGTTTGTGTGGTTTACACACGCGCGCACACACACACACACACTTAATTTGATTCCCAATTGTGCTGCACTTCAATGTTTCGAGAGTTCTTCGGTTTGTTTCTGAGAAGAGGTGCATTAGGGGATTGCTTGCTGCAGACACCTGAGTGGACTGGACGTACGCACCATTTTGGGTGTGCACATAGGTGTACACATAAGTGGGAGTTATTTCTGTGAGGGGGGGGCATGTGACACATCAGCGCTAACATGTTTAGAGAATGAAATCAATATAGTTGGGCAAAAGCTTTCTGAGGCGCACAATCACATGGACACACACTGACGATCAAATAGGACTCCGCTGTATTATGGAATGTAAATATTGCCTTAAATGTAAAGGACGGCTGACAGAATTATATCGTCACATTTAGAAAGAACATTTAAAGCAATACGCAGGTACATAATATGAATTTGTTGAATCATGTTTGTTTTAATCATGCTGCAAATCTACAGTAGCAAGACTAAAGCTAAAGCTAATAGCATTTGTAACTTATTGTAGCTTTACTGACTCTGATATGATCTCATAAAAGCATTAATGCATACACTATATAAAAGAAATAAACAAACAAATAAATAAAATAATTCTTAGACACAAAAAGTATAAATATGTATTGGCCCAAAAATTAAGACTATTCAGTGTACAGCAGCCACTGAGATAAAGAACTAGAGATTGTGACGAGTTAGCATGTCCAGGCAATATATCAAATTAGCTACATCTCCATGCCTCTGGAAAATACCTATTTACAGCCTATTACAGTCATATTAAGACCAATTATAGGCTAAATATGGTACTTCCAAGTATGTAATTTTACCATAATTACTCACTCACCAATGAGGATGACTAGATGGTTCTGCATAATTGGTCCATTGCCCACAAGCTATAGACCTGTGAAACATGTGAATATGGCAGCATGTGACCCATTCTAAGGGTGCATTGTATGTATGCACACATGCATGTGTACAGCCCACATGTATGTATGCCTGTGTTTCCCTCTGCCTCTGCATGTAACACGTGCTGTATGTGTGTGTGTGTGTGTGTGTGTTTTCTTAGTAAGAGAGAGCTCTTAATAATTGATGCAGGGAGTTTGGCTCTCCCTGCCTCTCTCTGCCTTTGTTAGCAACCTGATAAGCACACGCATGCACGCGCGCACACACACACACACACACACACACACACACACACACACACACACACACACACACATCTTTCACCATCCATCCATCCATCTTCATCTGCTTATCCGTAGTCGGGTCGCGAGGGCAGCAGCTCCAGCAGGGGACCCCAAATTTCTCTTTCCCGAGCCACATTATCCAGCTCTGACTGGGGAATCCCGAGGCGTTCCCAGGCCAGTGTGGAGATATCATCTCTCCACCTAGTCCTGGGTCTTCCCCAAGGCCTCCTCTCAGCTGGACGTGCCTGGAACACCTCCCTAGGGAGGCGCCCAGGGGGCATCCTTCCCAGATGCCCGATCCACCTCAACTGGCTCCTTTAGATGCAAATATTTGTAAATCAAGCGCTATGTGAGTTGGCGATCTTATGTTCAGAAAACAAAAGTAAAAGAAAAGGCGACTCTGGACCTGTGCCTCGGTGTCACGATGAGGACAATCTGGGCTGTCTATCCTTCAAAGGGAACTTGAGGTAAAGAACGCACAGTTGACGTTTACAGGTTCGCTGTAAACATCAAATAGACAAGGGTATAGTTGCCACTGCTCAACAAAGTGCTTTTCTGTTTCACGGGTCCATCTGACAGCAGCAGTATCGTAGCATCCACCCTTTACGTGGCCATATTCATAGTCATAGTCCGCCAGAGAGAATCCTATTGGTTAACGTCAGGGAACATGTCGGCACACGTCGTAGGGGACGTGAAACATTGTAGGAAATAGTCTTTTCGTCGGGACGGACGCCACGTAGCCTACTTTAAATGATGTCACACTACACGGTGTAACTGTCATCGCTCCCGACAAGCCGCGTTGTGTCCCGACGTGTGGGTCACAACCAAATCGGGTTAAAATCGGCTTGAAATCGTGTAGTCTGACCTGGCATAATGAAGCACAGATCTCACAATGAATTCACAATGACTTACTGGACTTGTGTTTACAGCTGTGATGTCACTCACACCCAGACCCCCCCCTCCCCTCACACACACACACACACACACACACACGCACACAGAGACAGACAGATGCGTGCAGAATATGTGCAACGCAGGAGAGCGGTTAGAGGAACTGACAGAATGATGTAGGAGGATGGTTTGGAGGTGATGTGTAATTTGACTCCAATTGACACCCAGGGATACACATCTGTGTGTGTGTGTGTGTGTGTGTAATGGCAATTTCTGTCAAATAACTGCTCCTACTAAGCTCGTGTATAGGCCATATACTTATTATCCTCCATGGATAAGACCAGCAACTGCAGTCATCCCATACACTGACACACTGAATGATGACAACACGTTCTGTTCTCTGCCATTATATAGCCTGTTGACTCTTTGCATATGACCCTTTAAATGACCTGGTCCTAAGGCAGATCAATCTGCTCAATCATTAGCCAGTGCTCAGACCAGCCACTAAAAGCACTTCTAAACAAAAAGCATTGTAACCATGTATTATCTGAAAATAAACTTGTCTGGCTCTGTTGATACTTGAAGCACTACTAACAGCATTGCCAGTAAAACATTTTTACCTTTGTGCTTACGGATTATAAAGAATGTAATCAATGTGTTAAACTAAAATGTCCATGAAAGTGTGTGCATGTGTGGATACAGTACAGTATGCCCATTCTTTTTTTCTATTTATTTTGGAGCATGTGTGATGTTTTTGTGTCTATGTCTGTGTGAATGTGTGTGGGTTAAACTGTGGTATAAAAAGCTTTCTGAGAATAGACTGACACATACGCACGCACACATGCATGCACGCACACACACGCGCACACACACACACACAACACTGTCTCTGACAATTTCGGGCCACTAGCGAGGCTAATGCTAGCACAAGGTGCAGCTAGCCTCCAACCCCACCTCCTAACCAAGGGCTCGCAGCAGCATAAATAAATGATACCAACTATCTCAACAACACACTGTTCTACAGTGCCTCTATTAAGCTCCCCAAAATAAACTCCTTAAACCACAAAAACTCTTACCATGCAGGAATTCACACAATGTAAATAATACACCGTATACCTGAATGCATTACGTATAGCTTTTGTAGTTTACATTTAAATTTCGAGGCACGTTTGCGCTTCACTAAAAGGTCAAGCTAAATGGTAGAAGCTAGGTAATGTGTCTTAATTATTTTAATCACGTCCAGAGAGGGGGCAGAGAGAGAGACAGAGGGCACAGTCTCTTGTGTTCAGTGTCTGGCAGCAACTAATAACAATAATGCCAACATAAATAGCACCGCAGGGGTCACACACACACACACACACACACACACACACACACACAGGATAATTGTAACGTCCTCTCTGTTTAGC
This sequence comes from Forbesichthys papilliferus, assembly GCA_025399855.1. Classification (NCBI taxonomy): domain Eukaryota; kingdom Metazoa; phylum Chordata; class Actinopteri; order Percopsiformes; family Amblyopsidae; genus Forbesichthys; species Forbesichthys papilliferus. The sequence goes on along the minus strand of JAODOY010008995.1, from coordinate 19,032 downwards.
CAGTCCAATAAACTGCCCTTCATTTTCCTTGTGGCCCACTATTCGTTCACGTCTTATCCCTATATCTCCCTCCTGGGAACACACTCATTCGCCTGCACATAAATAACAGTTTGAACCAGCTGCTGGAAACATGCCACACAGGTGCCATCTTGTCTGTCTGTCTGTTTATGAGCATCATACCCGAGCTTATAGAGGGAATTAAGCAAATAATGCACGTTTCAGGCGGTGTGACCTTGAGGGCCATCCACTTTCACCCATTCCAGCGTGGCGGCCGTCATGTAATAAATGCCATGCTCATGGGTGTCTAGGAAGCCGTTACAATGCAGGGACAAAAGGGGTTTTGGACAAGGCTCAAACTAAACTTGTGTAGAGACCAATAAATAAATGATGAGGCTGGTGCACCCAATAAAAGTGTCAGATGCAAACTTATCTGCGGTGCATTGATTTAATAAAAACAAAATAGAGGTTTTAACCAAGCATGCGCACGCGCACACGCTCACACACACACACACACACACACATCTGCTTCCACCCTCAATCTGTCTCCCAGACAGTATTACAGTCTGTCTATCGAATAGGCCCTCTTAATGTGTAAACTGACAGATCTATTAATTATGCCTGTGATGTGGGCTGTGTGTGTGTGTGTGCATGTGTGTGTGTGTGTGTTGGCTAAGACTCTAACAAATAAACGAAAACTGCTTTTTCATCACTGTTCTTCCACTTCCAACTTCCCCCCCAACCCCCACAGGCGCCACCGGTAACTGTCGCCGCCCCAGTGGAGGCTGCAGGCATGACGGCCTGACGGCCCACCGTAGCCAGAGGAAGGCTGCAGAGTGCTGCGTCATGGCCCCCCGTCGCCAACCTCCCGGGGGCGTCGGCCTCCCCCATCTCTCCACCCCCTCGCCAGCCAGAGCTGGTGAGTTGAACGACATGTGATTTGGGCAGGAGAGGAGAGGAGCGGTTGTGTTGTGAGGATATGGGATAAGATAAGAGGAAATAAAGGAGAGTGAAGATTATGTAGGGTGTGGGGTGGAAGTGGGTCTTTGCCAGAGCAGTAACAGGTAACCTTGAGATAAATAAGGTGAGGGAAACAGTAAGGTTGCACAGATATATTGGCCGTATATCGGTATGAGATAAATAAGACGGCTCGGTCAATATTTATTTGTTGTCCTGTCAATTTTGTCCTGGCTAAATGTTGTGTTGGTTATTTGTGGTCCTACCCAGTTGTAGATCCGCAGAAGATCCAAAACGATCACAGCGTACCACTCTGGCTTGATACGACTCTGGCACGATGGTGCCGTGCACATTTGCTGCTTGCTTTTGCATTCAAAAATAAAATAATGTATGTTGGACGTGTCAAAGTGTTTAACCAACATTTTATTATGTTAACAATAAATGATTAACTCAAACATCGGTATCGGACCTAAAACATGTTTGTATAAAAAATTTAAAAAAAACATGAAAAGATAAACACATTTCTCATCTTTTTATTTTAAAATGTATCAAGATGATGAAGAGAGGTCCATGCTAGTCAAGAAAAGCACTACTACAGTATAAGCAAATGTATGCTTACACAGCAAGTAGTGTGTAGAAATGCACACACAGGAAAGGAGGAGGGAATTTATGAGAAACGTACTACTACTTTCCCTTTGGCTCCCATCTTCAACATCCTTTGATTCGCTTTGTTTATTTGTCATCCTCTCTTCGCCTTTCACCTTTATCTCTCTATCTCGTCACACAGTCAAAACAGAAACCCAAGTTGGGTGGCATAGCAACAGATAGGATGCGAGCGTGTGCGTGTGTCATAGATTATACAGCGGGGCGGAAAGATCCCAGCTCTCAAAGGGATTCCAGTCACTTATTCACCTAACGAGCAAACATGACACGTCTTCCTTCAACTCTCTCTCTCTCCTCTCTGTGTACTGCTCGCTCTATTGCAGACCATTATTTTACTGCAATGCACATGTATAACGGCACACCGGGGACAAACGCAGTCCACCTCGGTGTAATCGCACGGACACCGAATCCTTGGACGATGTGTCTTTTGAAAGTGGAAGTGAGCAGGGGTGAAGCTGGCGTTATTGTTATTGTTGTGCACAAGGTGCTGGGGGTTGCCTGTGCAGGGGAGAAGGGGGAGGGGGGCTGGCTAAATAACAGGGCAATGCTATCTGTCAGAACCTCTGCAGACCCACACACACACACACACACACAGTCCCTCCGTTCCAAGCCCACCTGTCCTCTCACTTCAGTTAATGTCTGCTTACCGCTGTTTCTCAACCAAAGTAGACATTCCTCATTGGCATGAATTAGCAGAATAGAATTAGCAGTCCCGTCGACGCCCTTAAATAATGAGTAAAGTTATCTGCCTGCACTGAAGACAGACTAGTTACATTCAGCAGACAAATAGCACAATATTAACAGACAATGTACAACCTCTCTGTCTCTCTCTCTCTCTCTTTCTAGTCTTTAGCAAGTAGCAAGAGTGACTGTGAAAGAGAAAACATGGCAGACATGAGAGTTAGGGGTTAGATATGAAGAAAGACAGTATGTGAAATTAAGGGAAGGAGAGAGAGAGAGAGAGAGAGAGAGAGAGAGAGAGAGAGAGAAAATTAAGGAGGTAGAAGAAAGGGAGGATGAGGTATATGAGTGACACATAAATGCCATATGGTGCCTTTGGGCCCACGGGGATCCGAGCACACACACACACACACACACACAAGGACACAGGTGCACACACACACACACACACACACACACACACAAAGGGACACAGGTGCACGCACCCACCCACGCAGCTTTCATTAACCCCGCCTGTTAACCAATGTGTGCTAGTCGGTGTTTGTGATCTTTGGGAGAGCTTCAATCGAATTCAGCAGATTAACTGATCCCAATATAGAGTCAGTCTGTCCACTGGGGTGGGCAGGGTGTTCTAAGATAGCCTAATATCTGACTTTGGTGGAACATTATGTTTGGACAGAACCCACCTTGTAGTGCACAATGATTTCAACTACATACAAGGGTCTTCAGACAACGGCTATATTATGTGTCAAACTCAAAGTCCCTACTATTTGAATGGTGTCTGGCGGTCATTTTCTCTCTCTGCTGTAGTGTGAAGTTTGGAACGCAGCCATTCGGCTATGACACAGCGTATGCATAGCAGTGGGTCTGGAGCAGAGCCATAACACAATTACCTCGTGTTATATAACACACAGTTCAATCAGTTGCCCTGTATAGGCTTACTGGAAAAATCATGCATAACATGTAGCAAACTACAGTTATGTAATATGCAAATGGGGGTGGTTAGCAACAAAGTTAAGGCAAAGGAGAGGCAAAAGTGAATTCAGGAGCAGGTGGGGGTTTTATACACTCAGAAACCACAATCTGTTTTTAGCCATACATTATGTAAACAGACATGTTTATCGTTTGCTACCCTGGAAAGGCCTATGGGCAACGTGATGGAATAAAAAGTGTCCGGGGAACATAAATCACTTTACACCGATGTAAAACTGCAGCACACATATTTACACACACCCTACTTAATATTATTATATGGCACTTATGTAATATAATATATTAAGTATATACTATATATATATATATATATATATATAATGTTATTTCTGGCTTGCATGCCTTACTGCAGGTACATTATTACACAGTCTTGACAGTGACACACAGCAGAAAAGACAACATGTTGACCATGATTCATGGTTATAGTCTCAGAAACATCAACAACTATAGCCGGTACTTGGACAGCCTTTACATAGGAATCCAACTAGCATGAGCAGTTTTCAAGGACTTCACCTGCTAACAATAGACTTTATGTCTGTCTGCGTATCCTTTCAAATTCTCCTTTCAATTCAATGGGAAACGAACTGGCATGCCTGTCAGTTGAACAACAATATCACCAATGAGCTCCCATGTAATGTGTCTATCGCACGGTAGAACAAAATGTATTTGCGACTGATCCTAATCGACTTTCACTCAGTCCTGATATTTCTTTTCATGGAATATGTACACGTTTGTGTTGAATCGATACTGTCGGTGGTGATGGATGACGGTGCATGTTATTACAGCCCGTCATCCTGTGCTGCTGTTGTTCTAGTCCCAACCCCACCAAGAGCGGCAGAAAAACCCTGCATACAGCTCCTGCCACAAACTGCAGCGTGCATGTATTGTTGCTGGCCAGAGTCCCAATACTGGCCAGAGACAGTGAGGCTGCATGCTTTATAGAAAAAGGTAAACAGCAGGGGAAATAGCCACTCTTTCGGAAGTTTGTAAGGGAGAATGTCTGAGCACTTGTTAGCTTTGTCTAATATTCTGCACTTGTAGAACTTGTTAGCTTGTCTCCAGTGCATCTCCCTCTCTATCTCTCCCTCTCTCTCTCTCTCAGTATTGCCAGTGACTATCATAACAATGATGTCACTCAGTAGATGTGTGTCACTTCCCCAGGCAAAGTGAGGAGCCCCTGAGAGTGTTTAGTTGTGGTGGATAGAAGTCACAGCAGAGCAGCCAGTGGAGAAGGGGACAGAAAAGAGAGCTAGGGGACAAAGTAGAGGGCTAGAGAGAGGGATGGAATATACAGCATGTCACAATTACACACCCCTCCCCTCCTATTCTCTCCTTTCTCCTCTTCTCTCCTTTCTCCCCTCCCCTCCTCCCCTCCTCCCCTGTCCTGAAACCTGTTCCCCCTTATGCCATTTTATCTGTCCTCTCTCCACTGGCCTGTCAGCATGAACACACTGTAAAACCAACGCAGTGTGCTTATCTGCAACTGCTGTGTGTGTGTGTGTGTGTGTGTGCGTGCATGCGTGCGTGCGCGTCTGCGCTAATGTGGGCTAGTTGATGGTTTTCACGGTAAAGTTCTTCCTTTTCCTACGCCAACTTACAGTGTTCTGTTGCTATAGCTACGCACCGCACCATTACCCTGTCACAGTTATGCAGTCGCGCGCGTGTGTGTGTGTGTGTGTGTGTGTGTGTGTGTATAGATGTTAATCTTTTATCATGTGTCTTTGTTTACATGTGATATGCAATCTGCCCAGCGGAGTCACTGAAAAGATAAACTATGTAAAGAAAAACACTATATAAACGCGTAATAGAACGTATAGGCTATTGAATGAATGTGCACACACACACGCAGGCTTTTTTCCATCTGCTAACTGAATCAGACCTCAGTTTTCAGCAGTCACAAGGCGTTCACTAGACTCATAACATATACACACAAGAGGACACATTTCACACAAAGGATTTTTCAAGTGATATAAGACACATGGCATTTGAGCATAGATTCCAAACATGTTTTATTTCTGTGATTAAAACATATTACAATATTGCTGATAGTATAGATAGATAACATTTTCTTTGGTTAATTTCACTACTTTTGCGGAAGAATGCCAAAATGGCCACCACAAAAATTCCACAGAAAGGAGGTGAGAGACATAAAGTCAAAATAATACTGTATATTTGCTGAGAACAAATAGTCTACTGCATGGAGAAACAACCTAAAGCGGCTCAAAGGATCAATTAGCACTATCACTGTATCAAGTTAAAGACATATATAGTGTATCAGTAGGTCAGTATGACATGGAACTGTCAAAGTAGACTCCGTAACAGTAGAAGTCACACCTATGACATCATAGCCGGTTTAAATGTCACCACAGTGGCCCCTGGGTATATGTTTACAGACAGCAGGGGCCCCCTGGCTTCGTCAAGTGCCATTGTCTAACACTAATCTCTAAGATAAAAGATCTGGATCTCAGAGGGAGTTCATAACACCCTCTGGCATGTTTTATAGTGAACCCGCAAAGATTTTCTAAAGTGTGATAAACTACACGGTTTGCCGACAAACTGGTTTATTTTCAAATAAAGCCTCCAAAAATATTACTCGCGTGAGCGTAATAATAAGATTTCATATGTGGATGCATCATTAAGCATAGAAGGTATTTTGAAGATATCAGAAAACACAAAACAAAAAAGCTCACGATTACCTAGGCGTGGATACACCGTGCTTCATGTCCATGTTCGTATTGCAGCATCTAAAATGGTGACTCCTAGTTACAGTATGATATGTTAATTATTGATTATGATTACAGTTTCATGTTGCTAGGACACTCTCTACACCTTTGTCTTAAGGCCCTTTCAGACAGGACATGACATGCGCTGAGCCGAGTTAAGCGCAGATTTCTCCAGGCCCTTCACACAGGACTCGGCTGCGCTCGGCCTGTCTCTAGGCAACGCAGAGGCTACAGTACCGGAGTTTGAAGAACAGACTTCCGCTAGCTAATGCCCCTGCTAGACAATGAAAATATATTTTTATAGCGTTATAAACATACAAAAAAAGAAATGTTTTCAGGGGATCTCTTAGTTAAACCAATATTATGTTTGTGAACCGTTTGTTAATAATCCTGGATATTAATATCCCGAATTCGGCGCAGCGCAAAACCGCCGTTGCGCGGCTCAAGCCATAGGAATGGATGGGTTTCAGAGCACAGTGCCGCTGTGTGAAAGGGTCTTTACACACTAGCAAAGGTTGTCATGAAACGATACAAGAACGACACCTTTACTCTTTAGAAATAACTGCAGTATATGCTATGGGAATTTATCAGACATTATTCCAAATGGTTCACTATGTTTTACAGAGTATTGCTGTATTGTTTCCCATATAGTATATTTTGTTATTGGGTATCGAACTGTAATTCAAGAATACAATACTGTATCACTATCTACAGATCTATCTCTGGCTGGGTCCATGTTTACATTACAGTACATTTCCTCCATGTAAGATGTCCCCTTTTGTATAGATGGTATACTGTTCAGTTACTATGATAATCCGCTTCTCAATGGTTTTACTGTCATTTATTAAATTACAATTTAGTATTACTGCGGTAACACAGCAAATTGCTATCTTTTTCTATTTGGTGTTATGTTGAAAATAGTATGTAAACACGTGCAAATTGGCCTGTAGGTTCATATAGTTTTGATGGTGGTTGTGTGAGTGAGAAAATAATCCAAGGCATTTGAAAGATGTAGTCACTGAATGCATTTTGTGCCAAAAGAGTAAAACATAATCCACAGTTTAGCCCACATACAGTAAACTGTTGTGCTTACTATGTGAAGAGTTTTGTAATTGTGACCAAGGAATTGATTAATGGGTTCTACGCATAAAATGAGGACATTAGTGAACACTTGTGGGACCAGCTTGGGTGTACTGTGCGAGAGTGACCAACACAACCACGCTGGCTGGTTGAAGAATGGGATGCCATTTCAGGCTGTTGTGGCTGTGTATGGTTCTTCCACACGCTACTGACGCTACTTTGTTAAATGGTTAAATTAGGCTTTCCAATGGTATAATATGTATTGTCAAGAAGCAATCTACCAAACGCAAATGTCCATACTTTTTGTATTATGTTTATATCTGGAATGCTTAGAATGTGTCCTAAATTATGTAGTTAAAGTATTTCATGGATTTGCCCTTACTGGGCTTTGCACAGTTTCAAAGAACAAACTGGGATTGTGTCAGCTGACTGACATTCTCTCAATTTACACATAGGCTTTGCTGTGACTCACTGATAGGTTAAGATGTTAAATGGCATGACCCTAAAGGTCTATGGTGTGACCTTCACCCTCAGGCTGTTGCCTATGGTTACCAAACATGAGCACAACAGTAGATCTGTGTGTGTGTGTGTGTGCGTGTGTGTGTGTGTGTGTGTGTGTGTGAAGTAATGCGACCTGGTAGATCAGGTATAGAAAAAAAATGACAGCAAGGCAACCAGAGAACACACACACACACACACACGCACTCATGCACACGCACATACACACACACACACACACGTACGCTTGCACGCATACATACAGGTAAAAATCTAGGCTCAGAAAAAATAAAAACTAACCCAAATGGTATTGCTTCCCTTGCCTATTTGACTAAAGAGTTAATTAGAGTTAATTAAGCGTAATAATTTCAAGCAGCAAATGTTTGTCGGTTACTGCTTGAAATTAAGGACACGCTTCCATAAACATTTGCTGTTTGGTGGGCAGTTTGGTTAGTTTTCATCAGATATACTGACTGATGGCACCCTCCAATCCAAAAGCCAAGATCTGTCTATCACAATCACGCATGCACACACACACACACACACACACACACATACACACACATTACTGTAAAAGCAGTAAAGGTCTAATGGAGAAGATTCCTTTTGAAAGAAAGGTCAGGACCAATTTAATATCAATGTAATGAATACAAAAAATATATAATGTTATTTTGACACCTAACTCCAGTCCCACTGAGACATCAGTGACTGGCTGGCAGAGTCTTGTTTTCAGAAAACATTTGAAGACATTAAGACTCTATTTCACACTTTATTTCCTGAAACTGGGAACATCGCCCATCAACATCGGCATGCACACTGCTTATTTTTATGGCAACCGGTGAAAGGCATGTTTTTATTTTTGGTTTGTTACATAAGATTTTGGCCGATGTTCGATGTGGCTCTATTGGATAAAAGCTGGTGTTACTTCAGTGTGTGGTGGTAGCCTTCTGATTTGGCAGCGTAGACTCCTAGTGCACTGGGAGAGGATTTGGAGTATCTAAAATAAGACAAAACAACAACCACCGCCTCCACCAGTACGACTATAAACCCCTCATACATGTTGGAAGATAGGCTTGAATACCAAGGGAGAGAAAAAGAGAGGAGAGGAGATGGAAGGGGGGTTGATATTATGAAGAACACAGCAGCTGCAGTACAAAAAAGAAATCCTCTTCTCGCAATTTCATTCAATTTCTCTTTTTGACTCCACACTGTGCAAATCGGTTGTGTAACATTACTTCAGGCTCCAAGACAGGATGTCCTCAGCAAACTTTACTTGTTGAAAAAGCTTCTGTGTTGCAGTCCATTAAGAGAACTGTAAGACCACTCCAGAACACAGCTGAGCTTCCGCATCAGAGGGATTGAGTGAAAACCCTTCCAGAATTCTACTGAGCCGCTGATAGTTTGGCCTCCTGACAGAGCATTTTAAAAGGGTCTATTTAAGAACTGGGAGTTAATATCGGCAGAGATTAGGATTATAGGATGTTGGTGTGAAAGGGAGAGTTCACATTCTCTCATATTTATTCATGCAATACTCAGCAGGCCAAAATCCTTAGTCTCTGGTACATGGATGGTCTGAAATGAATGCATGTTTCTGGTCGGGTATATTGCTATTGTGGGGCAGAATGAAACTAACAGTGGCATTAAACCTTTTACACACAATTATGTTCTTACTTATTTTATATTTTATCTATGTTTAGGATTAAAGATTCTGTTTTGTCACTGAGTTAAGTAATTAAATCCACTGTAGGCCAACTAAATTATAAGGATAATGAAAACACATGCCCAAAGCATCAACAATATTTAATCCTAGGAATATTGTGTGAACAGGTATTCATAAGGTCATATTTTTGATTGAAAGCTGTACACTCAAGGGGTTTGGTTGTTCAAAAGCATGGAAAATCTTTACTATCCTGAAGCTCTTAAATGGTAAAATATTAATTGTAGAATAAAACTGCCTTTTTGATGAGGTCATATGGAGTGTTCTCCTGCAAGATGCTAAACGGGATCGTAAGGTTATTATTAAAACAAAAAACGAGGAAAATCAAATCCTCTGAACAACACTTACCCCCCTCCCCAAAAAACAGAGAGAGGATCTGAAGGAAGCTAACCTCAGAAGGACAACTGTCATCAGCATGGCATGAGATATGCATCATATCACTTCTCATATTGCTATGTGAGCACGAGGGGGCTATTTTAAATGTCATCACATCCAGCCAGGCAGACAAGACTGTGTGTGATGTGCATGTAAACATTACAATCACTTATGAGGGAGAAAACACTGAACATTGTATACAGTCTACATATACAGTAAATACTGTATATAACATCTTGTATAGAAGAAGGGAGAAGGCAGCAAAATATGCTAATAATATGCAGATGATGCAACAGATGAAAATGACTGTAAATAAAGACTAGAACAGAGGAATACTGTAGATGCCTGGTGGACGCATGCACATGCACGCACACACACACACACACACACACACACACACACACACACACACACAGTTCTAATAGATAAACTGTAGAGATACAGCGTGTTGGGAGGGAAGACATTTTTAAAAAGAGAGACAGAGAAAGAGGGAGAGAGTGAGAGAGAATATTATGAAAAAGAATGAATGAGAAAGCCTGAATGGAGATATGGAGATAATAGGGTTGGGGAAGTGACAAAGTGAAGGTAGACAGAAACAGAAGAAGACTAGAGCGATAGAATCTGACATCATATCACAAGAGAGAGAGAGAGAGAGAGAGAGAGAGAGAGAGAGAGAGAGAGAGAGAGAGAGAGAGAGAGAGAGAGAGAGAGAGAATGGATAACTAGTGGATATGATGAAATTAATGAATTCCAGAGGGGAACAATGTGTTTGAATATAAAACATAAAAATGTAAGGGATTTCCTGTTAATGAGCATCCTTCTGCAGCACACACACGCACGCACCATACAACTATATAATAACACAAACGCACACGCATGCACACAAGCTCAAAGCCATGCTAGTCAACCAGGCATGGCAACACAACATTTTTCAGTTCTGGGAACCTTTCATTATTAACATTTTCTGTTTAGTTTCTGTTGTCAGGTATAGTTTGGTTTGGTTTGGTTTATTCGGGTCCTCATAAGTAGCTACTAATGTAGCAACTATTCTTCCTGGGTTCCACACACACAAATACTAAAATATGAACATACAAAACACAGGTCATATACATACACTCCAGATACTAAATTGCAGGAAACCTCTCATGTCCCATGTACAGTGTTCCCACAGCAAACACAAATAACAAAGAAAAATCTACAATGACAAAGAAACAGTGCTAATTGTACTTTATAAAATGTTTTCTTTTTAAATAATATTTGCTTGTTTCTTCTTTTAAAAAGTAACCTAGGCAACCTATTCCAGTGAGTGGTAGCCCTGTACATAACAGCTCTCTGCTTTATACCGGTTCTAGGTGATGGAACAGCTACATGCCCATGTGTCTGGTAGTGTCATTGATATATGACCTTTGGAAGTGAAAGCTTTTCTGCATGTTCTCGACGCTTGCACTATGTTATGAACAATGAAGCGCTGGACGAGACGATTTGCAATTTGTTAAAAATCTCTTCTAATCGCACTTGACCGAACAACAGAGCAGTGCTTGTATGACCTTTCTGATTGAGTGATCAGTCAGTCAGACAGATCCCCTCCCATCTTAACTACTGTTTTGTTGATATGGCAACCAGGGAAGCTGTGCATCCAGTGCTCAGTTAACTGTAGACAATCCAATAACTCTCCTTTCTGTCTACACCCATTCTCCCTCTCTCTCCAGTCTTCCTCTGTGTCCTCTGTCTCCTCCCCTCCTCCTCCTCCTCCTCCTCAACGTGCCCTCCTCCATGCCGGTGCTCCTCAGACGGCCTGGTGGTGGACTGTGGCGGCCGGGGCCTCGCCTCCCTGCCTCCCTTGCGCCTCCTACCCCAGGGGAGCCGCTCGCTGCTCCTGGCCAACAACAAGCTGTCCGTGCTGGGGCCGACGGCCTTCGCTAACGTCTCCTCCTTGGAGGTCTGTGAGCCTCTGCTAGCTTGTGGCGTCTTAAACACTGTATACAGTGCATGGTGATTGCTATTACTGTTCTATTAGTCTACTGTATGTGTTTGTTTGGCGGACAATGCTAACTATATCCCCTCACTATAGCCTTATAGCCATTTTAGCTTCAGTCTTCTCTCCCCTAGTTTTGCTGCCTGCCAAGCATTGCATTTGCATGAATCTGTGCACACTACTGTCTGTTATATTAATGTTTGGAGGTGGTACTTCGGAGGCCCAAGACAATGTGGATGCGTCTGTCGTGTTCATTTAGATCGTTTCAAATGAAATAATACTGTTTTTATTGGCCATTGCCTGCCTAAGGTAATCCAATGAGAAGAAGCTCCACCCAGAGCAGGGATAATGAAACAATGAATTACTGACAACAAACACATGAATCAGCAATGCCAGGCTTGTAAGCAGGGAAGACCAGGAGAAAGAGGACAAACGTTCTTCATTAATCTAAGCTCCTTAATGTCACCATTTCCAGCCGCTCGTTATTTACATTTAAGACCTAGTCAGCCAAAACCCTGTTAGTGCTCCTACAGCTGTATTTTATGTATGAATGCTTCAGGCCTTATGAATAAATGGGATGGCTTTAATGCCACATATGTACCTCAGAATCTTCTTCTGGAATCTTTGACATGATGTCAAGAAAGGAAAGTCAGCTAAATGTCAACTTAAATGCTGCTTGTGTTTGTAGGTTTTGGACTTGTCTAATAACTACCTGGATAGTCTGCCAGGTGGCCTGTTCAGAGACATGTCCAACTTGACAACACTGACTCTACACAACAACTCACTAACAGGCCTGGATAGAGACTTATTTCAGGTACTGTAGGAACACATAAACCTGGATGCTCTTACTAATGTTTTTGCATGCTGTGAAATTCTCCGATTGCACCTTTTAGTGATGTTTACCTATAGATCGAAGTTACATGTATTCTGTGCCTCTAGGGTTTGAATAGTCTTCAGAGTCTAGACCTCTCCCTAAATGGGCTCTCTTCTGTTCCGGTGGGTCTTATGGATGAGCTGCAAAGCCTCAGGTAAAGGTGACAGGTCATATCACTTTTGTGTTTCAATGTGTGGGCCAGTGCTGCTGGAGGAATATTGTTTTGATTTAAACTCGACGTTAGCAAGTTTTATGAATAGCTAACCTTGCCTGTTCCCTTGTATAAACCTCTGCCGTGACAGGTGGCTGTCTCTAACTGGGAACAGGCTCCATGGGCTGGAGAGGGCAGCATTTGAACCTCTAGCCAACCTCCAGCATCTGGAACTGGGACAGAACCCGTGGGAGTGTGACTGCAACCTGCGAGAGTTCAAACACTGGATGGAATGGCTCCTGTATAGAGGTAGGCTGTCTAATGCGACGAGGAAAATGCATGCTTGGTTTGTGTTACAAAGAAAACCGGGATAGTGTTGTCTCTGATGATGAAATACCATCAGAATGGGAGTTTGGTAAGAAATAGGATAGACAGTATGAATGCAAACAAATGCTGATGTTAAAAGTAAGGATGTGTGCAGTTAGTCGGTTAAACGCTGGAATCATTGCTCTGCACCATAAATACTAGTCGGTTAAACATACTATTTTATCTTATTTTTTGTCTCTCCTGCCTTAGCCTGCACATGAAACACACAAAACAATCTGTTGATGCTGCGAGTGGAGTTGGCAGCGCTTGATTTTCCATGCGTTCCTGGTTCCTAGTAGCGAGGGAGCAGGGACAACTCTAAACATGCAAACTTTGATGTTGCCACTAGCTCCGCTCGTCGGAGTTGAAATTTGCAGTGCAGCGTCATGCATTATCCAAATGAATCATGATTCGGGTTCCTGACTGTTTGTTCAACTTTGTTTAAGTTAGGCTAATATCATTTTCTTAGCTAATTAGTTTACTGTAGCTAGTTTAGCCTAGCGCTTTCAGCACAGCCAATGCAAAATACAGATAGATACATATACAGAATGAATATAAAGTATTTCGTGACGCTCTTGTCCCACTGCCTGTGAATAACGGAGCTGCCTTGGTACCGTACTCTGCAACTGTTGTGCCGTATGCTACTGTAACTGTAAGAAAGTGAAAGCTAAAATGTGATCTCCACCCACTGAGGCAAAACAGTCCTACAACTCCTCCCCATGATAAGACTGTGTCATTACGTGATACTGATGACATAGATGACTGGTATATACTGTAAATGCACAATGTGGACATCTCACATACAGTAGACAGTGTAGAGTGGACAGATCCACTCCATAGGGTTTGAATAGGGGACATTGAAGCCGGTTTGAGGGATTATTCCTATTAGGCGTCTTGTTGACTATTGACGAGCACAAGGCTCTGGTTGGTGACGTAAAGCAACACAATAAACATGCTACTCGTCTGGTAGCTGTTCCCAAAATTATTTTGGCTCACTGTATGGGCCAAAAACATTGTTGAACGGTTTTCATTTCTATTATTTCTATAGTAGCTTTAAGTGTATATCGCCCATCTCAATCAATCAGAACTCACGGGTCATGCAATCAAAACAACAACACTGTGTGTGTGTGTGTGTATGTCATCCATGCGATTCTGCAGGCACTTTGTATGTCAGACAGCACATCGGGTCCAAACTCCATTCATGTGTACTAAGTGACCTAGGCCTCAGTTGCCCTGCTAATGAAGCATCGCTAATATTTTGCCTCCTCTGTTTGATTCTGCTGTGCTCGGCACTTAACAAAATACTCCCTGCAACTAAATGTGTTCTGATGTTCACCGTGTAAGCAAAGCTTCAGGGAAGACATTACTATTTACAATGTGACGGTGTCTGTCAGTTGTAGTCTAATTCCAACAGCCCTTGGGAATACACCAGGTGTCTTAGTTAACAACTTGTATTGCGTGGAATCATTCTATTAACTAGCAGATGGTTGTCATGTATTAATGCATTCACGTATCAAAGGATGTGGTTCCTAATGTAGGGGAAATCCTGATGGGCAAGTTTGTAGGGAAATAAAATGTACTGGTTTGAGAAAGACCTTCTTTGATGCACTTCATTGTTCTACTCTGCATAATATTTACTCGTAGAACAAACCCCTGAGAATAACGTAAGACAAAGATGTGATTTGTTTTACACAATGTTGTATGGCTCAACAAACACCACTGAAGAAAAGTAATTTCCTAAGGCGCATCAAAAGCTTTGTGACGGCAGCCCGCGTTTAGATCTGTCACTGTGTGTCCGCATCAATCAGCTTCAAGTGCACAAACGCGCATTTTCAGGACTCTTACGAAGGGATTCTCTTGTCACCTGCCGAGATGAAAGCATCTGGGAGACAGGAAACACAATTTTGTATTCCTCCCCTTTATCTCACGTTGTCTTTTGTGACCCCAATACAAATATGTGTAGAGGCAAATGCAAAGCATGTTGATAAAGCCACCCATACCGTGCGACTGGGAATTAGTGGATAGGTTTCCCTGTTTTCCTTCGTCTATCATTCTCTCACACACACACACACACAGGGTGAGATGAAGACAGGACACACTCAGTCATGCCACGCGCACAAACATGCACGCACACAGACACATAAGTCTCATGCTTGCTAAGCATGTCATTGCATCATTTGTAAAACATTTAGTGTGGAGAGGGCATGCGTGTGTGTGCGCATGCGTGCGTGCATGCAAGATGATGTATGACTCATTCTCACATTGGCACAACCGCCCTACCCCTCTCTCTCTCTCTCTCTCTTCCTTGCTCTCGCGCTCTCTCTCTCTCTCTCTCGCGCTCTCTCTCTCTCTCTCTCTCAGTTCATTTCCATATTGCTTTAAGGGGATCAGACATTTATGAAATGACCTCTACTGTCTTCTCTGGGACACCCTGCACTACGTCCACATTATTAGGTACACCTTCCAGCTAATGGAGTAGTAGAACAGGAGAGTTGCAGCCCATCTCCACTTCAAGGTTCAGCGTGTCGTGTCTTCAGAGGGGCTCTTCTACATACAGTACAGTACCACCGCTGTAGTGTAGGGTTATATGAGTGACCGTCAGCTTTAAGATCATCTGTATCGCTCGCTGGATGATTGCTATTGGAACAAACCAGCGTTCCACGCAAGTCAATGGGGAGGTCTGTGGATTTTTGGGGTACATTGACTGTGTCAGGCCATGCAGGTAGTTTAAGCTGTCGGAGCGCTGCCAAGGTCACCCTCCACAGCTGAAAGCTGTTAGTGACACGCCCACTTATGAGACCAGAAGCATTCCATTCGTGCTTCCATTGAAATGCATTACAACGCTCCATCTTTGTTATGATTCCAGTATGTTTGGTACAGGTGTGCCTAATAAGCCACTCAGTAACATAGCGCTTTCCCCCCTTCCTCCACCAGGGGGCAAGGTAGATGCGTTGGAGTGCACTCTGCCCAAGGACTTGCGGGGGCGGGACATCCGCGGCGTTCCCATGGAGATGTTCAACTACTGCCTGCAGCTGGAGGACGACAATGGAGAGGGCGGGGCCTCGCACGGCTCCGCCCCAGGGGGGGCGGGGCCGCCCGGCGCCCCTCCCTGCGCCCAGAGCCCGTCCACGCCGGCGCCTGTCGGCAACGGCGGCAGCTTCGGCGGCAGACCGGAGCCGTCCTTCCACGGCGGAGGGTTCCGGGGCGGCGGCGACCACGGGCCGGGCGACTGCGGCCGCGTGCGCTACCGCCCGGCCAGCGTGCGGCGCGCCATCGGCACGGTGGTGATCGCCGGCGTGGTGTGCGGCGTGGTCTGCATCATGATGGTGGCCGCCGCCGCCTACGGCTGCATCTACGCCTCGCTCATGGCCAAGTACCAGCGCGAGCTCAAGAAGCGCCAGCCGCTCATGGGCGACGGGGAGGGCGAGGGCGAGGAGCGGGAGGAGAAGCAGATCTCTTCCGTGGCCTAGACTGAGATCTGTGTGTGTGTGTGTGTGTGTGTGTGTGTGTGTGCGTGTGGGGGGGGGCTGAAAAGGGCTTGAGAAAGGGGAGAGGCTTTTGGCGCGAAAAGAAAACTACTGTATAAAGAACACGACAATGGACTTTTTTAAAACAACTTTTTCTATCGCTACTTTTACTTTGAATGAATACCTGTCAATCATTCATTCATTAATTCTCTCTCTCCCTCCTCCCCTCTCTCTCTGTCACACACACACCACAGCAGCAACAGCACAACCCGATACCCCCACCTCGCCCACCTAACTAAGCGCCTATACAGCACCACAACACATAACACAACACGAGGCTGTAGAAACACAAACACCAACTCTCCTTCGCGCTGGTCTTTTTGGGGTGCGTATTCAGGGACACAGGATCTGCTGTGTGTTCTCATTATTGTAAGTGTTATTCGGTGCAACCCAGGTGGTTCTGCCCATGCCAAAACAACCCCCTGTCCTAACCCAGGTTCCAGGAGAGAACCATTCTGGAAACCCATTGAAAAAGGATTAAACGCATGAGTGGGATGTCTCTTGTGTACATGCTGACGAAATCACACACACACCTACACACACACACACACCTACACACACGCGCGCACACACACACAAACTTTGGATTACAAGAGGATTGCAGACTGATGGACAAGCATTTGACATTCAGTGTGAGTTTAAGTAGTAAGACCATCTCTTTTTTGGACAGAAACACTTTACTCTGGACCAATCAGAACAGCAAATGTTTTTTCATTATCTCTGAATGGCAAATAACCACCAGCTAGACGCGGAACAAATCTTTAAAACCGTAATTTTAATTTTCTGGGTTGTCATTTCCTTAAACAGCTAAGGGTGTACTATGTATTGAAAACATTCATTATGATATGTTGGATGAATCATTTTCATCAATATGTGAGGGAACAATCTTGCATAAACTAGATTAATTTAATGTGGAACAAGTCTACATTCATTTCTGATAATATCTGGACTCTGCCTCTGCACTCTGAAAATAATTGAAAGTTATCATTGTCTTTTTGAAGCATTAAATCATTAATCTGGACAGACAGGGTTGCAGGCATTGCTTTAAAAATACATCTATTTATAAAGCTGATTTCACCACCAGGGTGAATGTTTGCTAGAACATTGCGTTGACATTTTGTCTCAGCGTTTTTCGACAAGGACAACACAACATGACCCTAAAAGGACTACAAACTCCAGACTCCTGCACTTTATTTCCCATGTTTCACCTTCCCACTCTCTTTACTTCCTTTTTGTGCTCCAAAATGGTTGCTGTAGCCAGAGGGATTATAATGAACATGGGATTAACCAAACAGACGCTGCTATTTCTCCTTTCCCTGTTACGTCCTTCTCTCTCTCTCTCTCTCTCTCTCTCTCTCTCTCTCTCTCTCTCTCTCACACTGCAATATTTTCAGCTTGTTTTTTGAAACATTTCCAACATGCCACATTGAATTTTTTGTCTTTTACAAAATAGACTGCAGTCAATATATCGCAACCCATCGTAGATGCAGACAGCCTCGACCATGTGTTGCTTTATTTGATTAAACCGGGCCCTATTTCATCATGCAGGTTTAACAAACTCTGAAACTAACCCTGAACTCTGAGTTGCCCAAACTGTTTTCAGCCTGTAGTAAGTTACACATTGGAGCACTCAAACATCTCTCTCAAAAGCAAGTCTAAAAGTAGTGACTGCACTAAGCCCCGCCCCCTTCCCCAGAGTGCCCTCTCTTCAGTGTGATTTGAGTATAATATAAGTTGTATATTTTTGTATTTCCACTTTAATATTGTCCTAGTTTCATGTATGTATCAGGGTACAATAATTATCTTACTGTTTGTACAGGTATTATGTTATTGACAAGGCAGCAATTCAGAAAATTCAATTTTGAACAAGCTTCTACAAGTTTGCTATCATTCTTAGTGTTCTATACATGCTGTAGCCCTTCAAGATGCATTGGGTGCATAGTTAAGCCATTATGTGTCTCATTTTGTTGGTGTTGGATGATGGGAACAGAGTGGAGAGGCCGATTTATTTCATGCTGAGAGAATACTCAGTGAGATGTCAAGATGGTGCATAACACAAACTACAGCAGGCCTAGACCTACAGATTTTACCAACCATGACCAAAAATTACTAGTCTATTGTTAGATTCTATAGATTAGATTAGCACCGATAAATTAAAGGCCATAGTTCTCAGACGGAAACCGATGGAGTGCCTACTCCAGGTGGGGAATGAGTCATTACCCCAAGTGAAGGAGTTTAATTAAGTACCTCGGGGTCTTGTTTGCGAGTGAGGGGACTATGGAGCGAGAGATTGGTCGGAGAATCGGAGCGGTATTGCAATTGCTTTACCGCACCATTGTGACGAAAAGAGAGCTGAGCCAGAAGGCAAAGCTCTCTAGCTACCGGGCAATTTTTGTTCCTACCCTCACCTATGGTCATGAAGGGTGGGTTATGACCGAAAGAACAAGATCACGCG
>JAODOY010008984.1:8803-26478 GCA_025399855.1 Forbesichthys papilliferus | reverse complement strand
GTATACTACTAATACTGCTAATATAATACACATGTATACTACTAATACTGCTAATATAATACACATGTATACTACTAATACTGCTAATATAATATACATGTATACTAATACTACTGCTAATATAATATACATGTATACTACTAATACTGCTAATATAATCTAATTTAATCTACATAATGGATCATGTATATCATAATGAACCCTTGCTTCCTGATCCTGAGTGCAACCCCCCCCCCCCCACACACACACACACACACACCCCAGACCAGGCTGACAGTCCCGCTGGGTGCCGTCTGGAATACGTGAACTCTGGAGACGGGAGCGCTCCCTAAGGGCCTCGTGCACACACTCCCCTCCAATCAGTCTCACCATATGTTTCCCTGGGGAGGGAGGGGGGCAGGGGGAAGGGGAGCACACCTGCTCCTGAACGTGAACCCATCCCTCACAGCACCTGTCCTAGGGGCCGTGGTGCTGGAGACCTCTGCCACACACACACACACACACACACAGATCACCTGTCAGCTGGGGCGGTTGGAACAGTATCTGCCCGCCACTGATAAGCACAAGTCCTTAGAGCTGAGACGACAACACACACACACACACACCCTCTCCAGGGCAAGCATCTAAGTGTGACTGTTAACAACTAGGCCTGCAATGTCAAAATGCTAATGACGTTATGGGAGGGGGGAGAGCAGGCTGTGTTCTGCATGCATGTTCTCCTGCCACAGCAGACATTATGCAGATATGATGCCTGCCCTCTCTCTGACTCACAAGGAACATGAGCCCTCTGATTGCTGCACCACTGCTATTAGTGTTAAGAGCAGCGTGTGCTGAAACATATGTATCTATGCAAATGATGCTCTCGTGGGTTGTTTGCGTGTAATCTCATTGTGATGATTTGCAAGTGAAAGATCCTCTTCCAGGAAACCAACAACAAAATGGGACATGTTCCTCCATTGTCCACGATGGGTTAATAACCACAACTGGGAAGAGAGTCATTTCCAACTTTATTTTCTAGTTTCACTCAATTCTGTAAATTAACTGAATATTCTCCAATAACCTAGAGTATTTTTTTCTGTTGATTGAACCAACATAATAAAAATACAATTACAACATTTCAATGTGACACTGTTGGCTATGAACAAAATAATTGAGTGTTGACCTTCAAGAGATATTGAAAATATGTGTGCTATGTCAATGTGGAATGTTAATTGTAGTTCACTCAATTATGTATGACAGTAATTTGCATTATATAAACTTTCACAATTAATTTTGTTTATATAAAACTTTATGACTTAGTTGTTGGGGATCATGGACATTATTTGAATGCAATACAATTTGACTACACACTTGTTTTGTATTGGATACATAATGTTAGGATATTTTTCAATTTATTCATGTCATTTTCACTGAAGAGAAGAACATCTGTATGTTTAAATCCTGTTCACTAGGAGAATGCCAATAAATTATCAACACGTAAAATGTTTAAGAACATGAATGAATAACCTGCAATAGGCTGTCAAGGCATATCATTCAAATCAGACAGGAAACGCACTAAACTAAAGTGAATGCTTTTTACGATAGCGCATTATCAAGTACCATGTTCTTTGAGAAACTGTTTCTCCTCAATTGGGTTTAATACTGAAATGCAGTTCTACTCAGTTCTGTAAAACAATGGAATGTCATTTTGCACGCAGGGTATATGTTTGCAAGACATTCACCATTGAACCGTATTTGTTAGTGGCCACAACCAGACACTAGCACCACAAGCTTTTTCTTTTAAATAGTCAAACATCATATGTGTACTTCATGTCACAAAGCAAACGGGATCTAAAAATAATATTATTCTCACCGTTGACTACCATACATATTTTTTCCAAACTAAGGTCCCATAATGCGGAAGTGACATCTGCTCTCTATGGTGTTAATTTTAAATTTCATGCTTAGAAATTATCTGATTATCGCTCATAAAAATGTATTTTTCTAAAGTGAGACATTCACAGTCTCGCCTGCAATTACACCTGATAACTCCATCACCCTCACACATACTGTAACTTGAGAAATATTTAAATTCCTTTAAATTAATGTGATTTAATTATCAGCTTGAGTCGGCATACACGCTTTAAAAAGGCCAATCTTCACCAATAATTACTGTTCATTATTATTCACAAAATTCATACATGTGCGCAGGAGCATGCACACACACACACACACACACACACACAGTCATTCCAGGGATGTAATTAAAACATTGTAGATGAGATTGACAGGTACATGAAACGAGTGAAAAAAATACAACCTTTAATACCTGCAGCTACTGTAATTTAAAGTGTATAGATAAAATGGCTGCTGCCTGACATATTGCTTGGTAGCAATAGCCCATGGCTATACATTATAAGGATACAGCCATGCCTCACACAATAGAAACAGCACAGCTGTTCTAGGCTCATGTTATCTTCTATAGACTAGCACAACTGTCCACATAGCCAGGTTACCTGACTCCACTACCAGAGCGGTTCAGAATCTAGTCTAAGCCCTCCCCTGGCTGCATATTCTTGGCTACGAGGGACCGAGAGTTGTTCAGCTGAGTCACTGTCTCGGCACTACAGTGGTGATTGAGCTTCTTGCAGCACAGTAAACATCCACAAGAGACTCAAGACCTACCTGTTCAGAATACATAACACTAAACAACCTCATTGCCCTTACCCTTCATTTGCAATCCTCTTTTATGTCTCTAGATCATAATTAATAAAGAAATAAATACATACGATAATATCCTTTCTGCTCTATTCCGTCAAGATCACCTCTTAGCAATCATTGTGAAGTACTTAATGCGGGCTGACAGTAATCACGATGAATCCTGATGCCTCCCCAACACACACACACACACACACACACACACACACTACTGATTCACACTGATGAATTATGGTGCACCCTGCCACACACACAGTGGCTGCTTCCTAAAGTCAAGGGAGTATCCTTAAAGTGGATCTATATGACTTCCTGCCACTATGGTCCACACACACCAGTATATCAGACCACAACAAATGCTCGCAGACACACACACACACACACACACACTAACATGCAATGAAAACAAAGAGATGCACAGAGTGGGATGTCATCTGCAATGGTATGATGCGTATGAACTACTGAGGTGTTTATTGTAGTAGAATGTGTTTAACCACTGTGATGACCATGATGGTGCATGGCTATTCATGTGCTATTGGCAAATCATGTGCTGTGATTATTATGGGTGCTTATTGCCTGATAAATAATGTACATGTAAATGTTGAGGTCAGTGGTGCATTGTTTATTCTCGTCTCTGTCTTGCCATTCACTTTTGAATTGTTATTGAAACATTAAGTGAACAATAACATGAACTACACAGGTAAATTACTTGAATGTATGTGTAATGGTCTCTTCTATGGAGCAACGTCAATTTACACATTCTCTAATATAGTTGTTTTTTAAAAGAACGAAAGTTCATAGTTCAACAGTACAATATGACATTCTCCTGTGTCCATTTTGATTTTATTTTTTGCACAGCCGAGTAAACCCTGACGCTTCATCGCTTCAAAAACACCTGCGTCTTGGCTGAGAAACCTGCCGTGGTTTAAGGCTGTTGATGTTCAGAGCTAATCTTAGGTTCACAGTGTTATCAGGAGGGGAGTCACAGCAGAAGTGTGTGTGTGTGTATGTGTGTGTGTGGGGGGGCGGTGTTGGAACCTGGGCTAGAGACAGACCGGTTTACAGTCACAGTGAGGAAGTGTGCTAGAGAGAGAGACGGGCACAAAGAGTGCTTTGGGCCATTTTTAATAGGAGGCAGATGCAACACATGTAATGAATCAGCTCCGTCTCGGTGCGGCTTCTCTCTGATGTCTGAGTGTTCCTGCCCTTGGAAAACTTCTGGAACCTTATCTCATGCCTGCACAGCCCGAGCCGCCACAGCACGCCGTTTAGAGGAAGTATTACGCGTTGGGGGAAGTCAAGAGTGCCTGTGCATGTGTGTGTGTGTGTGTGTACGCATGTGCATGTTTGTGCCTGTGGATGTGGCCGTGCCTGCACACCTATAATGGTGTGTACCTGAGTGTGTTTCTTCTTGTGCTTGTGTGCAACTGTGTAAAAACACACACTGACTGCTGCTTGCTTAGATTAGTTTAGAGATGCACGCGTGCACACGCGCATGCACACACACACACTCGCATTTCATAATGCCAAATCCAACCGGACGCATCAGAACTCCTCATTATCATCTACTAACAATTCTGTATGTAGGATTTGAGAGTTGCAACGAAAGCTAGCTCAAAAAGGTAAACACATTAAAAACAATTCTATTAAATCAACAACCCAAAAAGCCACACCCTCGTACTTCCCCACCCTCCCACTGGAGCCTGTCGGTTTGCCATTGAGAAGCACCATTGAGCTGTGTGCCCACATTCATGTGACTGACACCCAAAGTAGAGTGGCATGACCAGTCAAGGAAACGAGGCCCGGATTACTTCGGGCACCATAAAAACTCAACTGACTTAAATACAGAGACAGGTCTATCAACCAGATGTCAGAGAATTTGTCTTGCTGATAGCTGCCAGACATCTACGGCATGTTTAAGAAGTAACACAACATTTACAGCTCGAAAATCCTACATAGAGCTCCTTAAATCATCCATATAAGCCCATGAAGCTATACATCACATTCAGACACATTGAGTATCTGCATGGTAACAGCGTGGCAACACTCCAGCATGCTGGGTATAAATGAGTGACCCCGCAACACCCCAGAGCACAGCCGGAGATTGCTTGGCGTTGGTTGGCCACAGCAGGTATCTGGCCCGTTATCAAACGCCTCCGCTTTTCTTACCCTGAGTCACAACCGAACACAGGGAGACGTCAGGCAGGGTTTTACATGTGGCTTGCGTTTGCCCATTATTAACTGTAAAGACAGGAAAAGCCTCCCCGCCGGGATGCTGACTTGGCTGCGCCCCCTTGCGCGGGATCATCGCTCATTTGACTTGTAGCAAATTGGGAGATTAGCAGCCCACCGCTGTCTGTCACGCTGGCTTTTCTCTCGCACCGGTGGAAATGCATTCGATTCCGACGTGCGCCCATCCAGACACGAGGCGGCAGCGGAACGCGCACACGCGGCTCGGACGGAGAGGGGGTCAGGGGAGCCTCCGTTCTCCTGCAGATGTTAGAGGCGGGCGAGGCTGGCAGGAATCAGAGAGGTAGGGATAGAGGTGGAGGAGGATAGGAAGGGAGAGAGAGAGAGAGAGAGAAAGAGAGAGAGAGAGAGAGAGAAAGAGGAGGATGATGGAACAAATGATGGTGTGACCCTCTGACAGGAGATGCGCGGTGCAGGGTGGGGGCGACGCTTCACAGCCGTACAGGAGACGAGGAGGAGCGGAAAAAAACGCCACAGAGGCCTTCGCCTCGTTTGTGTCTCTGTTGCCGTGCCGCCCGCCCGCCCGCCCGCCTCCCTGGCTATCGCATGCGTCGGCAGGTGCGGGGGGGAGGGGGGAGGGAGGCACTGATGTGTTTTGTGTTAGGAGATCAGGTTGATTGGGCTCACAGGGATAATAGTGACTTGATAAGCTTATGCTATTTAATGGCTATGTTTCACTGTGCATAATAGGGGCTATGGATGCTCCGATGAAGCAGTCTAACATCCAACGGAATCCCCCTGGCCTCACCCAATGTGGAAGCAAACTAATAAACCAGCCCGGTGTTAAAAGCCGGAACTCATAAGTCAAGCCACAACAGAGGGCTCGCATGTGTTTATGTGGGTGGCTAATGCTGCCTCGGTTGAATGGTGCCGTGAGTTGTAAACATATCGACAACCTGCTATTTTGTTGAACTGTGTACACACATATTTTTGCTGTTGATGATCAGTTAAGTTTCATGCATTTTAATTGTAGAGAGCAGCTCGTTTTGGCTACAGGAGATCCGGAAGTCGGCGGTTCGATCCAAGTGTCGATATGTCCTTGAGCAAGACACCTAACCCTAACTGCTCCCGGTGGTCAGACGGTGCATTGTATTGCAGCCATCACCATCGTTGTAATGAATGGGTGAATGTGAGGCAATACTGTACAGCGCTTTGAGTGGCACGGAAGGTTGGAAACTACTGTGTATGAACATGCAGTCCATTTACCAGTTACGACAAAGCTCCCAAATACTGGAGGAGAATATTTAGTGTGTGTGTGTGTGTGTGTGTGTGTGTGTGTGTGTGTGTGTGTGTGTGTGTGTGATGCTCACCTTTATGTGAAAGGGCTTGCATGTGTGTGCATTCAAGCATGGGTACAGTACTGTGCATGGGTACAGGGTTAGGGTACGTCTTTGAGGTTTTTTAAATGCACCACACGGTGGCAGTGTAACACACTACGGGAGGGTGGCGCGCACACACACACACACACACACACAGGCTAATAACGCAGACAGGAGGAGGGCATTGAGGAGCGGCTGTGGGAGGAGAGGCCTATGACCTCAAGGTGAGAGGTCATGGGTCTGGCCTCCCTAGGAAGCACACTGCCAGAGTAATAGTACCACTGTGTTGACCTGGCATCGCTGAAGCTGCCCTCTGTGCCTCCCCAGCCCGCACATCCCCCTCCAGCTGGTGTTCAGATGCACAGCGTTGCTCTGAGCTCTAATGATGTCAGCTCTCCAGAGGACAAGCGTCAGTCTCGCCGTGCTGGACGTCAACTCCTCCACTCCCCCTAGCTTGTCTGCCAATCGGTGTTCGGGCACCATTTCACTCAAGTGGAAATATACCAATCAAATTGCCAATATGGCCATTACAAGTGCTTGCTGCACCGGCCAGCTATCGATCAGTGAGCACGCCATGTCTCAAACAATGTCGTGGTTCTGAAAACTCCAGACCTCCCCAAAGAAAATGGTTTCATTTATTAATATAACTATTAACTAACTAACTAAGCTATTAACTGTGTCTACAGTACAAACAATTACAAACAATTAGAAACAATGCAAAATATGCTCTCTTTATGAAAGGTAGCCTTGACTAAATTAAATTGCGGCAATGTTTATGTTTTGAAGCACAATTGGGCACTAAATTGCACTTGAGATACTGTATGGGAGAGTATATGGATTGGAGAAGGGTGGAATGCAAGCCACCCAGCATTTGTGGGAGAGGCTTATGCTCAATAAACATTACAATATACAAAATACATTGTTATACTGGTTTCAGCCACAAGGACATGTCTTTGTTCTTGTGAATTGTAATGTGAGGAATAAACAGGGACAGAAACAGACACACTAAATGTATTTGAATTAGAATTGTGGGAAAATGTCTGATGATTCAAAGAGCCATACAAACCCAGTTTTCAAATATAAATAAAGACAAGAGCAGAAATGCGTTTGCGTGGCAGATGGTGAGCGCTAAGACTGTCCTTGAAGGTTGGTTTATCTTATTACAATCACTGGCGAGTGTCCCTGTTCAAATATATATTCCACTAAGGAGACCCTGAAAAGTATATCTGCAGCGTACAACACGCAATACATGTATTTAATTACCTGCCTGGTTTATTGACATATTGCAAACGCTCATGTGAACACAGTCATATTCCAGATACAGTAGCATACCATTTAAAATAAGTGATACAGTTCATACTATAATATAATATAAAAAAATGTATAAATAATAAATAATGTAATTGAAGAAAACACTTTCAGAATCTACAATGGTCGATAATGATGACAGCAAATGTGAGAGTCAGAGCAGGAGAGAAGAGCTATATGTCAGGTTCTGCTTGACATTTACCTGGGCTCTGCTTGGTCGCCAGTCAAGCCAGGCCGGAGGCAAACACCCACTCAGGCCTGGCTGCGTTGTCAGCTACATACATAGCTACGTGGCCCCTGGTACTGCAACGCAAGCCTGCTCTTACACAGCTGTTAGCATTAGCTAATATTAGCATTAGCTATTATCGGAGATATTAGCATTAACATTAGCAGCGGAGATATTCCGGATTCAGGAAGCCCTGTCCACTACTTCACCTTACTGCTGAGAGCACACGTACCCCTCTCACACACACCAACACCGCTTGAGGTGACTCCATCTTATTTTCTTTGCCCATGCAAACAATGATCCAGTTTTAGAGGCTGTGAGCATTCGACTAACGCTCAGGGCCGCTTTACTATGCGTCCACCTATTGAATTTCATCAAGGGGCGCAAGATAGCAAGGCCAAATCACATAAATCTATAGGCCAACAGTAGTGGGGGCAAAAGCACTCCCATAAGACCCCACTTCTTCTCTCCCTGCGCCATTACCTCTCTGTGATTTCTATCATACTTCTGCTCAGTGAATTTCTGCCGGAGCCATTGTCGTCAAGATGGGAGATATAACAAAATTGCCTGTCTACTTGACCTTCCAGAGATGGAAAGGCTTTTTATTCTACGTTCCCCTCATTCTCCCATTCTTCCTCCCTGTGCTTTTATGTGCAGCAGCTGCAAGGCCAGGAACATGTCAGCCTGGCGCTTCATTGTTGAGCAAAGTTGCTTTGAAGGCGGCGTCCTGCGGCGATCAAAATGCTACATAACAGTGTTCTCCCGGGTTGCCATGTGGGCACATAAATGCCTGCAGTTCTGAGCTATTTAGGGCTAACAATGCGACAGTTGTTTTCACTGTATCCATTGTGCTGTGTGATTGCAGTAAGTGTGCACTGACCTGTAAAGATTTAAGTCTTTCAACAAAGCAGCTCTTCTCCGATTGGCAAAACGTGCAATGACCGGACCAAAATAAGGAAATGGGAGCGTAATCAACAACATAAATACGGCCATCTGCTGCAACTATACAGTGCGCTGCCACGACGGGCACTGTAAAACATTACCGGCAGAAAAACCAGTCTGTTGTATCCACTCCAATTTCCCAGCTTCAGAACACGCTGGTCAAAAATACCCTTGAGCAAAATCGTTAGACTTGTACCGGCTCTAGCGAAGGTTGTCTGTACGATAGTCTCAGCAACAGTCACCCTAACATGTCAGCCATCGTTTGACATGCCTTAAACCTGCGGAGAAACCCACTGTGGATATGAACAGGGCGACTGAAGCAAAGCGATGCGAGGAAGACAATACACAACTTAATTAGATACTTTTCACCTTCGCTCTCAGCTGGGTAGCAACATCGCTGAGAACAGGCCTGATCAGAGAGAGCATGTAGTAAACACCTAGCGCTTCTGACAGCCAGCAGAGTCGCAGCTTAACTACACCATATGTGTACTGCAGTCAAAAATACACTGTGTGCATTGCTATACCTCTTTCCTCCATGCTGTATTAAACATGTGTTTTTGTTTTTGTGTATTTATTTTGTGGTCAGTACCCAGTATGACTAGTGTTTTTAGCCTAAATCTATCTGCGACCACAATAAAGAATTGCTGCTAAATTATCGTTCTCCCAAGAAGATCCAGATCAAATGTTCGTATAGTTCATAGGAACATTATGGTAATCGTTGCTCGCTACACGCAGTGTCGTGTATAAGCCTGTGCCAGAGAATATAGCTGTGATTAGAGCTAACTGGATTTCCAAGCGGTGTGACATCATATCCTTTAGGTCTGACTGCTTCTGTGCATTAGCGCAACCCCAGACAATCAGCCGCAATGTTCTGTCTTCAAGGGCAAATGCCTGGATTCATTCTGACCAGTTGGCCTGCTCCCTCGGCGGAAAGGCGCTAATGGAGAAGCAAGGACGCTCGCACGGACCGACGCACCCGTTTCAGTCTCGCTCTGCTTTCACAAACACACCGGTATTCCTGCTTGCCTGCGGTCCTAAACTCAGCAATAATGTCAGTCTGTAATCATGCATAGACGGCCTATACATCCATCCATCCGTCCATGCCCCATTTATGCCTGTTTTCCTGTATTACAGTATTCATCTACCACCGCTTCCTTGGACCCCACACCCCCTTCCATCTCCAACAGCATATCTCTCTCTCTTTCTCTCTCTCTCTCTCTCTCCCCCTCCCTTCCTCCCCCAGCAAACGTTACAAATTATACCCTTGTGCAAACACTCCTGATGAATTGAGCTGGGCGGTTAGGCCTCAGAGAGCTGGAAGTCAGTCAAAGCAAACACGACATGGCGTGTTGCTCTACATCTCCATTCCTTCTGTGTTTTCACAGGCACCGAGGCACGGGTGTCTGGGTGCGTGAAGCGCCCAGACCATGCTAACTAGCGCTAACCAGAGCTAATGCTGCGACGGGAGGCTAAACGCCGATGGGACCCCTACCTACACTTTCCAACCAGATTTCTGTCTGGCTGAATTAACAATGGGAGCGACTGCATTCCAAGAACTCCCTAGCTGTGGTGGGAGAGGGGAGTCCAGTAATGATGAGCATAGGCTGGGAATCTCATGGCATAGACATCCAGAGGCAGTTAGAATAAAACAGTCTAGCCTCTGAGCATGGCCTTTGATCACACGCAGACCTGATCTGATCGAACTTTATGGAAGAAGTGTTCAATGTACCATTGAACACTTCTTGTACAGAATTATTGGCGTTTTTAAAAATTAATATTTGCAGAAATGGCTATGAAAAATTCTGTTGTTTATCAGTTTGATCATTAGTAATCTAACCTTTTCAGTGAGGTTAAAAATAAAATAATTCAAAAAATAATACATGTCAAAAATACATGTAAAGGGTGAACTTCACAAACAGACATTCAGAAGTGAAGCTATGTTTACTATGTGGTTTTGTTGAACAGTTCATTTACTTCCATAGCATTCCCTATATGTATTATTGTACTTTGCCCTTCCATTTGCCAATGCTTGATCTGGCCTTGTCTGGCATGTGATGAGTGACAGCCTATGTGGGAAGTATCTACCATCAGCTCATGACAGCGCCATAAGATAACACACACAGCAATAACAGCAGTTAGGTGCGTGGGCGAGGCCAAAAGCGGCCTCCGAGACTTGTAGGCGCAAGTAGAGAGCTTTCATATCCTCCGACGCTGGTAAGTCAGCAACTGAAACAAATGTGATAAGATAAGCACCCATATTTCATGATACTTATCTTTAATAACAATACAATTGTTTGCAGAGGAGCCACATTAAAACCTATGAGCCTAACGCCTGGGTAAGATTACCTGCGATAAGGCAGCCAACCACTTCGACTCCAACCCAGATGGTTTCAGGTTGACTGAGACATTTTGGTTTGTGGTACGGTTCTTACATCATTTTAAATCCAGGTTTAAAACACTTCTCTTCTCACGGGCCTATGACTGAGAATTTTTACTTAACCACACTGTTTAGCCTTATAATAACCTCCTATGTTTTTATTCTTATTTACTTGGCCACACTGTTTAGCCTTATAACCTCCTGTGTTTTTATCCCTATGTGGACTTTTGGATGTTGTAATTTTAATTTCTTTTAAAATGTTCCTTATTTTACTTAACCACACTGTTCAGCCTATGTCTTTATCCTTATATGTATTTTAGGATATTGTAATTTTAATTTCTGTGGAATATTTGGGTTGGAGTCCCGGTGGGTTAGAGTCTCACCAAACTCCTGGGTTGGAGTCCCGGTGGGTTAGACTTCCATCAAACGGCTGGGTTGGAGTCCTGGTGGGTTAAAATCCCAACAAATGCCTGGGTTGGAGTCCCGGTGGGTTAGAGTTCCACCAAACGCCTTGGTGGGAATATTTGGGTTGGAGTCCTTGTCGGTTAGAATCCCACCAAATGCCTGGGTTGGAGTCCCGGTGGGTAAGAGTCCCATTAAACGCCTGGGTTGGAGTCCTGGTGGGTTAAAATCCCAACAAACGCCTGGGTTGGAGTCTCTGTGGGTTAGAGTTCCACCAAACGCCTGGGTAAATAATTTGGGAACATTTGGGTTGGAGTTCTTGTAGGTTAGAATCCCACCAAATGCCTGGGTTGGAGTCCTGGTGGGTTAGAGTCCCACCAAATGCCTGGGTTGGAGTCCCGGCGGGTTAGAATCTCACCAAAAGCCTGGTTTGGAGTCCCGGTGCATTAGTATCAAACCAAATGTATGGAATATTTAGGTTGGAGTCCTGGTGGGTTAGAATCTCACCAAACGCCTGGGTTGGAGTCCCGGTGGGTTAGAGACCTACCAACTCCAATACAATAATGTTTTTTTTTTTTCTAGTTTTTACTAGTTTTTAATTGTTTCTTATTTCTTTTTGTTTAATTGCATTTGTTCCCTTTGTTCAAATGTTTTTAACTGT
Organism: Forbesichthys papilliferus; assembly: GCA_025399855.1. NCBI lineage: Eukaryota > Metazoa > Chordata > Actinopteri > Percopsiformes > Amblyopsidae > Forbesichthys > Forbesichthys papilliferus. The sequence continues at coordinate 14,299 of JAODOY010008984.1, read as the reverse complement.
AAGCACATTGAGTTGCACATTGTGTATGAAAGGTGCTATACAAATAAAGTTTATTATTATTAATATTATTATTTACAGTAAATATTCACACTCTGTTGTACTAAAACAGTTCCTGGGTATGTATTTTATGTAACGCTATCTCGACATCACCTGCATTACTTCTTTACCAGTTAAGAGTGTCACAACGCGTTATCTCATCTGCTGTTCCATTCGCACTACGACCTCAATTATCTGCATGTAGCCTATCTGATAAGCTAATGAGATTTATCAGGGTGACAGGCATGTTTTTGTCTTGTCATTTAACAAGATGAACAGGAAAAGAAACTGCTTCTTGGCACAGCTCTAAAGAACCGCAGGAGCACATCTCCATCTCTAAACCAACAAAAGACAATGGAACGCTGATAATAGGGGTTTTTCATTTCAATTTGTTAATGTACTGCAAGTTCCTCTGTGTTTGAGTGCTAGCTAGGCCTAATTGTTTGAAATCCAACATGTAAATGTGATAAGTGTGTGTGTGTGTGTGTGCTTGTGCATGTTTGTGTGCTTGAAGAAAGAAGACAGAAAATAAGATAAAGAAAGGATGGAACAGACAGAGAGCAAATTAAAATAAGAGAAAAACCACATTGGCTTTGAATGGACAAAAGGCAGTGTGCACGCCAGCACAGTTTGACATAAAGCGAAAACACCTGCTTTCTATGGCCATGGTAGGTTAGGGTAATCCAATAGCCCATGTATGTCATGGAGAAACTGCATCAGGAGGAAAAGCAAGCTCCCTGGAGCTCCCGGCCTCCTAAATAACATAAAACACTTTTGCTTTTGTTGAAACCGGAGATAAGGGCACGCATAAATCCTGAGCGCTCAGGTCCATCAGCAGGCAGGCCACTTTTGAGGTGCGCTTTCATCGCCCTCTGTGCAACTGCTCATAAAATCAATGATGGCAGCTCCAGCTGCATGTGTGAGGAGCAACTGCATGCATGCCATTTTTGTCATGCACACACAGACGCTAATGCGCAAAACCGTGCGCAGAACGATACACATCTCGAGCCAAGGCATCTGGAAAACATCTAGGCTAGTGAAAGGCCTCTAGGAGGGCATCTGCAGTCCAACTCGGTGCGGACATTGCGGGTAGGGGGAAGGGCGGGGAGGGGGGAAGAAACAGAGGGAGATGAGAGGTTTAGCTAGCAGGCCTCCCAACAGCACAGCATCGTGTTAGAGGAAATCAATAATACTGGTACATTATGTGGGAGTGTTAACATGGGCTCACCACCCAGCTGGTGCAGTACAACACACTAGGTGATGTTGCTGGTCTCAGTAAATGAACGGGATGTTTTCTACAGTAGAGACACATTTCCACTGCAACCTCGTAATGTGTTGAAATGGTGAAAGTAAATTATGTTTTATTTAATGAGTTTGTTGTTTCGCTTTTCACCCTGGAACGAGCGTATTTTGACGCGCAAGTGATTCCTACACATTTTGCATCAGATCCACACACACCGCTTCACGCCTGGACAAATATAGCATTGACATCCAGTGGAGCTACCACAGGCATTTTGTGGCTCTATCAGGTCACATAGCAAGCCATTGCCCAGGGGAGTTGACTACCATTAGAAATGACTGATGTTCGGGGGATGTAAGGTGTCGAGGGGAACTTTGTTAAATGGCTGCGCGTTGGCAAGGACGGCCTTCCATTTGTCTGTCGGTGGGTTATGGGCGCAAGGGCCCCGGCACAGCAGCCCATAGCTCTGCGGCTGGCCTGACAACCTCCTGCAGCCCCGCCAGCGACGGGAGCCCTTCATCTTGTGTCACAGGGGGTGTCTAGGAGCGGCATGGTGCAGAGAAACGTATCCCTCCACCCCTCCGCCTCCGCCTGCCTGCCTGCCTCCTCCTCCCGGAAGCATCCATCACTGCGTCCCCCTCTGGGGTGTGGGTAACGGATCGACTTTCCTCCAGAGTGCTAATCAATCCGCCACTGGCTGCCTCTCCCTGGGAACATTTATGGCATGCCATAAAGCAGGCCTTTGGGGCATTACGGCACCCAGTAATCCTGCTAAGTGAGCAATATTTCCCATCTCTGGGGCCGCAGTTAGGCGGGGCGGGCCATAAATAGCTGAGTTAATCTGTGGCCGTGACTTCTTGGCCGGCCCTGAGCAGTCAGACAACCCCACTGGAGGCCAGGTGGGAGCCACACGCTGGCAAAGGTACAACAGCCTTCCAGATGAAACGCTGAAATGGCCTTCTGCTGTGGTGCTGGTGGTCAACTGCCAACTGGCCCCATTCTCCTGTCTGCTCTGGCGGGGGAAACCATGGAGGGAGCAGGCATTCATCATGGAGGATATATGCCCAAAAGGACCAGAGGACTCGCTATTAGCCAGGAAGTTCATGAAGCAGTTTGACACGCTGCGCTCAGAAACCCATTCATTATGCTGCCTAAAACTCGCAACAGTAGTACAGTGCAACCAAGAGAAGTGCAGCAGAGCAGAAGTGAGTAGAGTTAATAGTTAGAGTAAGCTAGCTTGACCCTACTTCCCTTCTTTAAAAATAAAGTCCAAATGGTGTTTTAAGAAGTGAAATGTGAGCCAATGACCAAACATAATAGTTCAAATAATCACGTAAAAAAACGCACACACCAGTACAGGAAACCACTGAAAAAGGGCATCCGGCTGTATTCTATCAGCCTTCCTGCCAAGGTCAGTAAGTTCTCCTCAAAGGGGAGCCACTTCCCCATTTCATGCAGAGCCGAGTTAAAACGGATCTGTCAATGTACTAGTATTTCTTCACAACATCTTACAGCAGGCCGTTTCCTATCATGGTACCAGTGGGAATTCCATACAGTAAAACAGTCGATGGAAAACAAAGCTAAAGCCTTGGCCTGAGCATTACCAGAGGGCATTGCCATCACCTCCTCTTCACCAATAACCACTGCTGCTTCTGGGTGCAATCCCATTTTATTTGATTAGATTCCAGCCATCAAGCATCAAAATGTCTCCCTGAGGTATACCGTGGCTTTGAGAGAAGGTCTAGGTCTGCTTTTAGCCGCAAGGCCAGGTCTGAGCACCACAGCCCATGGGTGCAAAAGTCAAGGTCGTCAGCCCACAGCCAGCAAGCAACCCCATGTCCCTCGGCTACCTGCTGCCTGCTTGTCAGTCAGGGAAGCTCAGCTCAAAAGCTCCACGTGGCTTTTACAGGCAGAGCTCAGCAGAGACATGACAGGTGTCCACCGAAATTATTTATAACCCTATGTGCAGATGTTTCCGGTTCTTTGAAGATTTCTGTGAAAAACCTTACACCACTTTAATTGTACAAATAGTAGTATGATGTTTTACTATAAAGTATATTTGAAGATTCTCCCTTAATCAAAAGGTTACATTTGGTAAATCGGTGCCTTGATGGGTATGGTAATATAAAACATAACATGTCTCTCTCTCTCCTCCCCTCTCTTTATATCAACTCCTTAAGGCTATGGTGTAATGAAAAGTTTGACTAATGAAACGACAATCCTTTATCTTCCATCTATATCACTCTTAAAATATGTTTATCCTCTTATTCCGCTATTAGAAAATTAAGCACTTTTCCGGTAGTTAGGTTGTCAGCAATCAGCTGCGTTTTTCTTACCAGGGAAGTGGAGCATAGCCCAACCATAAAGAACTGTAAATTACACTGTAATAACTATATTGTACAATTATAAATATATAATCTGAAATATTATCTCTTAATATAACACCTTCTACTTTAATAAATGACATAGCATTTATGTTGCAATAACAATTTTAGTTAATGATGTTCTAGCTTCTGCTCTGCTCCTTGTCTGCATTGGTCTGCATTCACTCCACACCTTTCCACTGATACGATGACGGAATCAGAGGGGATTTTTCCGAAAAGCGCTTTTGTGAAAAATACAGTGTCAGTGTGTATGTAGATGTGTAAGTGCATGCGCAGATTGCTCGATGTAGGCCACATGAATTTGATGGTTCTGGGGTTTAAACATATTTTCCCCACTCACAGCATCATCAGATATTTTTAATTTGATTGGGCATGTTTGGGCGCAAAAACTAGATAGACGAGGGTAGGCGACATTTTCTTTGTCAGCTAACACCATTAAACTCGGGAACATATAGAAACTCCAAGTTTGCAGGAGAAATTCAAAATAAATCGCAATGGTGACCACACCACAGAATATTATCACGCTGCTGCTGCAGGAGCAGAAACTGGAATCGCCTTTTGAAAATGTCGAGATTTTTTTTTTTCAATTAACTTCGGTTCTGGTAGACCGGTAAGGCTTCTCGCTTCTTTTTGCTACTATGGAAAGTTACGTCGCTGACCTGGAAGTAGGAAAAATAACAGGTAGGCTAGCCTACTTAGTCCAGACTCAGTTAGACAAATATCAGGGAGTGTGTCAAAACATGCTAGGGTGCCGTAGCCTACTGATCACGGCTGTAATTTGGTGTAACGTTGCAGCCGGTGCCAAAGTTATAGGCAACCTACAATCAACAGATCACGGCTCTGTACTGATCACGGTTGTGATTCGGTGTAACGTTGCAGCCAGGTGCCGAAGTTACAGTTCAACATGCACAGTTTCAGTGCTTGGAAGTAGGCTATAAACCTTGAAGCAAATAAAACAAATGTTTTATCATATCTCATGATAAGTTGATATTGTAATTATTGTAACAGGCCTAGTTGTTCACTTATAACTATTCAGATATTTACAAATGTTATTTTAACTCGCTTTGGACATGTGTCTGCTAATCATAACTGTAACAAATGCATAATCTTTACAATAATTGACTGTACTGCTCTATTTGTTATTTCCTTGTGTTGTAACGTGAATTGTTACTCTTTTGTGTTTCTATAGATTGTCTGTTGCCAGCCTGGTCTTTTTTTAATACAATAATATTGCTTTACGGTCAGCCATGAGGTCAAATGAATAAATTCATGGCCATTGTCAGTCTTATATAAGCTGAAGTAGCTTGCAGGCAGATAAGCAAAGGATTAAATTCATGAGTAAAAATATACAGTATGTGGCCTCACCTAAAATCGATATATAAACCAAAGGGTCAAAGATCCTAAGGCAAATCTAAAAATTGTAGGTATGGAAACGATCACACACTAATCTTTCACTTGTAGACCAGCGCACTGCTTCAACATTTTTTTAAAAAGAAGCAACATACGTTTTGAATATCGGCCAATTAATCAAACCTTTAAAACTACTTAAGAATGTCTCTCATACTCAAGAACACCTTTCATCGCCTACTTTTTTTTGACGCATGCCTCATCAAACCCAGGCTCCTGGCGAGCGCGAGGGAGAGACACTGAAAGCCTCTGACATGCCCTTTGATTCCTCCACTAGCTGCTCCTCATCTTATCTCCCCGTGTCATATTTTTAGTAGCAGCTAGCATGCAGCCGTTTGCGGTTAACCTCAGCTGATGGATCTTGTCAAGTGTATTGTTCTCCTCTCTCCTTGGCCGGTCCTGTGATCGTCCAGTGTTTTCCAAGCGGTG
>JAODOY010008963.1:13346-25522 GCA_025399855.1 Forbesichthys papilliferus | reverse complement strand
AGCATCAACCGCTATTCCCCGTCCCGTGAGTATAGCATTAATAGCTTGCCCCACGCTTACTTTCCACTCTCAACAACGCCACCGTCCTGTCATCCTTGGACTCGCAGGCGTACTCTCCGGTGTCCTCGCGTGTCAGGCGGTGGATGGTCAGGCTGCGCTCTGTGCCGTCGGCCCGCATGGTGAAGCGCCGGCTAGCCGCCACCTCTATGCCGTTGCGCAGCCATTGGACGTCGGCCTTGGGCCGGCACACCTCGCACACTAGCGTCACCATGGAGTCGGCGTGGGCCACCGTGTCCAGCAGGGGCCGAACAAACTTTATCCTCATCTCTGTGGCGTTAAGGGAGAGTACAACCGTTAAATACCCAAAGCTTTTAGACTGCCCGAAAGTGTGATTGAATTAGCGAACAATGGGTGAATGGTCACAATCAGTTTCAAACTGTTTCGTTTCACAGCAAACATTTGCAAACAAATACAAACTGACGAGGGACTTCTAGGTGAACGAACACTGAACACGAACAGTTTGGAATATTTAAACACAAATCATTCAAATTTAAAACTTAGAAGAAAATGCATTGCCTCAGTTTGCCGAATTTGAATCACACCTCCGATAAAGAAAAAGGGTAGTAATTTATAGATTCCTGAAGTGGTATTCATATATAATATATATAATAATAATAATATAATATAATAATAATATAATATAAGACTTAGAATTAGCCTACTAATGTAGTATATCATTATTTGAATGTAATTGAATGTAATTTATTTAACTACTAACTATTTATTTATTTATTCATTAAAATGTTGATTAATATCATATTAGATGCAAAATGACTGAAGACTAAACAACAGCAGAAGTGACAGTTGGAAGCGGTGACCTTTGACCAGAAGGCTGAAACGGAGCTGGTCGGTGCTGGCGTCGCACGTGTACTCCCCGGCGTCCGAGCGCCTCAGGGGGGCGATGGTGAGCCTGCGCTGGTGGCCGTCCTCCTGCACCTGGAAGCGCTCCCCTTCCAGGGGCGTCCAGTCCCTCAGCCAGCGCACGGGGGCGTCCTCCCGGGACACGGTGCCCATCAGCGTCACGCTCTCCGCCTCGTAGCCCGTCAGCACCGCGTCCTCCCGCTCGCCCAGGAACGTCACTGGGGGCTCTGGATAAAAGAGGAGCGTTCAATGTCAGCATGATAACAAAAACATCATAGGTGTTTTGGCCCAGTAAACGCAAAAGCTAAAACTAAAGCAAATTCTGGCTTTGAAAAGTCTATTTTTTTACAGATTTACAAAGCCAGGGCCATGTAGAAACACCAGATTATTTTTTCAGCGTGCACACAGGACAGACAGCTAGCGGGCCGTGAGGAGATATTCCCTGAATTTGACAAAAGGTGTATTAGACTACAATCGCTGACTGCACCTTTTAGTACTCATTTCCGCACCACAATACACCCAGTAACCACTCTAAAAGGGATGGAACCAGGGCGGGGGGGGTGTACCTTGGATCCGGACCACGCTGACCATCTTGTCGTCCACAGCGTCGCACACGTACTTCCCGGAGTCCGACGGCCGGATGTTGGCGAGGACAAGCTTCCTGAGAGTGCCGCAGCTCTCGATGGTCGTGCGGGAGTCTTCGGTGAGCGGCCGGTCGTTGCAGTACCAGCGGACGGGTGCGTTGTCCCGGGACACCTCGCAGGCCAGGATCAGATCGTCTCCCGCCACCATCTCCTGGTAGTCTGGCTCGCTGGAGTTCCCTACAATGGTAACAGGAGGCTCTGGTGCACGGCAGATGGAGGGACAGTGAAAGAAAACAACATTCTGTCAATCTAACCAATGTATAAAAAAAAATGTCATTCTCAACTAATATAGTATGAGATGGTCAAACTGCGGACTTTTCACCTAGAGGCAGCAGGGTGCATTACAGCATTAACCATCTTCCCGCTCAGCTTTTTCGCGTTTTCTGCGTTTTCGCTTCTAAGCGTTACTTTGCTGAAGCTTTACATATCCAATCTTATTTTAAAAGCTGGCTATCGAGACAACTTTTTAAATGTAAATTATTAATTTGTTTTAAAACTTGTTTTACTTGGACTTGTGGTATGGTGACATATTGAGCAAATGAAACTACTTCTGGTAAAAACTACATTTTCCTTATTCAATGGAAAACAATGTATCATGCAGATGAACTTCAATTCATATGTTTACCCTCTACTGTCACGTGGAAGGTGATATTATCATCTCCAGTATCGAGAAAGTACTCTCCAGAATCGTCGAGCTCGGCGCTGAGGATGACCAGGGAACGGAACGCCCCTTCTTCCTCCTCGCAGAACCTCTCGTCGCCTACAATGCGGCGGCCATCTTTGTACCACTTGGTGCCAGCGCTGGCTCTCGACAGCTCACACTCCAGCACGATGTCGTCGGAGACCAGCGACTTGAAGGCCGTCTTGGTCTCGGGCTTCCTGAGGACTTTCACCGGCAACTCTGAGGACGAGCATGATCAGAGTGACGAGACAAGGTCATTTGAAGACCTTGCTATCATTACAACTGTCTCTCCAACTGTCATGTTGGGCAAGCAACTGCTCCCTTTGAGCGGAACATTCTGCTTCAGATTGGCGGTGCACCTTTTCTGAAGGTGTTCGAACTTGGTTGGCTAATTGAATCATTATTTAAAGTACGAGATAGTCCAGAAAGTGAACATAATGATTTTCAGACGGGAATTCCGGCTACATTTTGGCACAATATATTAGATCACACACATTACTAACAAGAAATTTTTAAAGTGGTATTATACTGTATTTCATTCGACTTACCTGTCACGTCAACCTTGAAGTCAACCGTATCATCCGCGGCCTCACAGCTGTATTTCCCAGAGTCCCCTGGGGCAGGGCAGTGGATGGTCAAGCGGCGGACGAGCCCATCCTCTGTGACGGTGACGTTGCTGCTCTCCTCCACCTCCATGCCGTCCCGTGTCCACCTGACGATGGCGTTGGCCCGGGACACCTCCACCTCCAGCACCACCGGCTCCCCAGAGGACCCCTTAACCTCGCCGCACGCCTCATGGGGACGGGTCAGCTTCAATGGGGCCTCTTCACAACGAATGACACATGAAGGGATTCACATTTTCTGACAAAAGCTGTACTTACCTTTGATCAACTTATACAAAGGGAATAACATAATCGTGATCATAAACATAAGGGCTGCTCAATTATGGAAACAATTCTTATAAAGATTATTTTGGGTCAATATTTAAATCACAATTATTTAACACGATTAGTCGTTGACTTTGGAAAGAAAAACTGTGAAACAAATGAACAGTGAAAACACCGCCAACTGTGAAATGCCCTTTAATACGTTTCACGTTGACCTTTCACTTTCACCCTGCGAGGAGTGAAACGCAAAAGTGAGCATGCGCCTGTCATTCAGAACACAAGACAAAATAAGAGTTTACAAAACAATATTATTTAAATAATATTTTCTCCAATATATTGTTTTTTAATTGTTTGGGGGTTGAAATTGAAACCACAATTAAAATGTGATTAATTCCACAGCCCTAATAATAATGTGAATAATAATTGTTCAGTCCTCTGAACGTACCCCAGGTTAGCGTTCACAAACACAACAGAGCCAGCGCTCCGGCCGGCACCGTTACCTGCCACAGTCAGCAGGAAGGTCACGGAGTCGTCCTCCGTGTCGCACACGTACTCGCCGGCGTCCTCGGGCGCCGCCGCGGCGATGACGAGGCTGCGTTGTGGCCCGACCGCCTCCAGCGTGATGCGCCCGGCCTCTTCGTCCACCTCCAGGCCGTCCTTGTACCAGCGGACGGGGGCCTCCGGGTGGGAGACCTCACAGCTCAGCTGCAGCCGCTCGGAGGCCTGCTGGGTCACCTCCAGCTCTGGCTCACTGGGAGACAGGATCCTGACCGGGGCCTCTGGACGGGGAAGAGAGAGAGAGAGAGAGAGAGAGAGAACGAACGAACGTTAAAGGTGACCTGAGACATGTTTGATTACGAAGTAAAACAGAGGTGGAGTTGACTCTCCATAGGTACAAAGCCAGCTAGTGTCAGCAGAGATCACAGCATCTTAAGCCTTTACTGTGAAGGACAGCGCCCTCTGGTGGCAATGTACGGCGGTGCATCATGGAATGCACTGAATGATGTTTGTGTATGTCAAAGACAAATTGAAGGATAGAGCAAAAACATCTGCAGTTTAAAAGCACTTTGAATTTGAAGGATTTGACAATGAAGAAATAGAATCGTGCTCTATTTCATCAGTGGGGTGTTGGCCTTCACAGTAAAGGCACTTACCTTCACAGTAAAGGCGTTGGACTTCACATTTACAGTGTTTGTCTTCACAGAAAAGGCTCTGGCCTTCACAGTAAAAGCGCTGACCTTCGTAGTAAAGGTTACGACCTTCACAGTTCAGGCTCTGGCCTTCACAGTAAAGGAGATGTCCTTCACAGTAAAAGCGCTGGCCTTCACAATAAAGGCTACACCCTTCACAGTACAGGCGCTGGCCTTCACAGTAAAGGCGTGTCTTGGTGCAAAGGGCCGTTAAACGGGCCTTACCTGTCACATGGAGCTGGAAGAAGACGGAGTCCCCCTCCGTGTCGCACACGTACTCCCCGGCGTCGCCAGCGGTAACGCTGGCGAGGATCAGCCGGCGGTAGGGACCCTCGGACGCCAGTCGCACCGCGCCCTCGCCGTCTCGTAGCGGCGCGCCGTCCTTGAACCAACACGCCCGGCCGGCGGAGCGTGACAGCTCACACTGCAGGACCACCTCCTCGGAGACGTAGTGCTGGAGCACCTGGTCCTCCCGCGGGGCCACGATCATCACCGGGGGCTCTGGGACAAGAGGAGAAGGGGCGGAGTTAAGCCACGTGGTGCTCACACTGGGGGGCGGGGCCCCACAAAGCGCTAAAACACACAAGATTATTAAATAAAACATGATCACAAAATCTAAATGAATTAAATGTTTTCATTCAATTACAGAAATATATACACTGTACACTTTTTAACATTATTTGTAATACATATTTGAAATGGTGTTCATGGTTGTTGGTATATTTAGATGACACTTTTCATATTCAGTGTTTGTATTTATATTTAGTGATTTTAATGTCAAATGTATTTTTCTGCAGTCCGCAGGTTTGAGTCTCTACGGGTTATTAAGAGGAACACGGTTGCCCCAAGGTGCCTGGTTATAGTCCCCAAAAGGGGCCCGGCACACCACAGCCCAGGGAAGGAATCCTTTTGCTGGGTTGTGATGGCGACCCCTATCCCGTTCCACCACGGTACCTCGGATGTTGACGGTGAACTCCACGCTGCTGGTTCCCGCCTGGCAGGAGTACGTGCCGGCGTCTGAGGCCTCCGCAGAGCGGATGATCAGCCTCCGGAGGGTGCCCTCCGCCTGTATTGTGACGTTGTCGCTGGGCTGGACCTCGCTGCCGTCCTTATACCTGGAGAAACACAGAAGAAAACAGATAAGAGCAACAACCGGCAGCTTGGTAGTGATGCACACACCAAGACTATATACAATTATTTCTTGGTTTGGTTTGTTTTAAGATCTCAATGGACTTTTTATACAGTAAAAATACAGTATATTTAATTTGTTTCTAGCAAATACATTTTTAATTCAGTCAAGTTTCTGTCCTCAACTACAGTATGTATCCTGTTAAAGATGGAAAGGGTGTTGGGATATTTATTATGGGGGTTCACAACATGAGCATTTAATGAAAATTAAAGACGTTAGTAAAAAAATAATATAAAAACATTAAAAGTTTAATACATAATTTTGTATTTATAATGAACCTAGTTGAAAAATATCTGTAATAACATTTCAGGTGGACAAAGCGTGTTCATAAGCGTGTGCATGCAGCAGGCTCGGGTGGACAAAGCGTGTTCATAGCAGGCTCGGGTGGACAAAGCGTGTTCATAGCAGGCTCAGGTGGACAAAGCGTGTTCATAACAGGCTCAGGTGGACAAAGTGTGTTCATAGCAGGCTCAGGTGGACAAAGCGTGTTCATAGCAGGCTCAGGTGGACAAAGTGTGTTCATAGCAGGCTCAGGTGGACAAAGTGTGTTCATAGCAGGCTCAGGGGGACACAGAAAGAGCCAGATGCCAGGGGGTCCGTACCACACGGCTACTGCGTCGTCCCTGGACACCTGGCAGTGGAGCACCACGGGGTCCAGCTCCATGCTGGTCTTGTGGAGGTCTCCTTCTGGGACGGGGGTGAACTCCACCGGGGGCCCTGGGAAGGTGGGGGGAGGGAGGGAGGAGAGAGGTGGAGATGGAGGGGGAGGAGAAGGGGGGTCCAAACACATGGACAGCATGTCCATGTAGGGGGAAGTGGGTGGGACAGGGGGAGAAGGGGGGGGGGGGGGGGGGTTAAGATATGTGCATACGACTCTTTCAAGACAGAATCGAAGCCTTTAAATCATGACTCTGTTCATGCTCAAGACGGAGGAACAAACTGTAAGGTCTGATGTTTATGTAATGTTTATGTAAACCCAGAAACATTATTTAGAGAAGGAGATAGACCGCTTCAAGACTTATGAATAGAACTCTACTGGAGATAAAATGCTTTTTATACCGTATTTTGGGGCAAAGTCTCCAGTTTTTGCAGTTCTTATCAGATTTGACTCACAATTATATGCATGCAGTGTTTATGTCCCGGTGGCCATTGAAAGTGCTGTTATAGCTAAGGCTGTCTTCTGTTTAGATACAGTGGTCCAATTTACTACCCAGAGAGGTTAGCAAAATGACTGCCGAGCGGCCTAGAAGGACTGTAAAAACTCATGACCTTATTAATTTGACCCCTGATGGGAAAACAAGCTTACTTCCAACTTCCACATTAAAGCTGACGGCGTCCTCTGTAGTTTCACAGGTGTAAACGCCAGCGCTCGACTCTTCAGCAGACTGGATAACAATCCTTCTCATAGTCCCCTCCGATTGGATGCTGAGGCTGTCCGTCAACTGCAGCTCAACGCCGTCTTTGAGCCAGCGCACCTGAGCGAATGGGTGGGAAACCTCACAGTACAGGACAACGGGGTCGCCGGTCCTCACCTCTTTACGACCGTCTGCTTCTGACAGAGGGCTGAACTTCACCTCAGCGGCTGAAAAGAAATGTCGAAAACATTTAAGCAAATACAAACTGGGTCTTTAATCGCAGGTTGTGTTTTTGTTTATGTCCTGTGCATGCATTGTGAAATAATCTGGTGTTTCTACAGAGCCCTGGCTCTGTAAATGAGAACACAAATAAAGTGGTGCAGAATGCACCACACAACACTATCCCAGCCTTGGAAATGCATTTCCAATGTGGGGAGCAAAGCTTAGATGTATTTGTCTTGATGTTGAGTTCAAATATTAACTAGCTTCCTCCAGCATTGCTTACCTTAAATGAAACACAGTTAAAGATACACAGCCGTTACACTTATGTCACACTCACGTTTAACCTTAAGGCCTGCGGAGTCCCGCACCCCGTTGGCTATGAACGTCACCTCCGACGCATCATCTGCGGCCCGGGTTTCCCGGATGAGCAGCGAATGCCTGGCCTGGGCGTGGCTTACGGCGTAGCGGCCGCCGTGCTGTAGTTGAGTGCTGTTCAGGAACCAGGTCCCGGCCATGGAGGCCGACAGCTCGATGGAGAAGCAGGCGTCTTCTCCCTCGTCTACCTCACAAGATCGAAGCTGGCTGTGGATCTTTGGCCCGGGCGCTAACGACAAAGGAAAAGCATATTTTAACACACTTAGGTGCACACAGAGAAATTAATTAATCTGCTGAAGCAGGGTGAATGTGGTAGGAAAACCATTTACCTACCTAAATAACAAATGAAAAGGGCTGGTACAGATGCCCTTTAACCCTTTAGGTAAGGGTTGGCATCGGCCATTAGGTGTCAGAACACAGATAAATAAGATTCACCTCCACCCACCCAGATACACCACCTCCACCCATCCACCCACCCAGATACACCACCTCCAGCCACTCACCTCCTCCACTCACCACCTCTACCCTCCACCCATCCACCCACCACTCACCCAGATGCACCACCTTGGGGAACTCCACGTGGCCGCTGCGCCCGTACTTGTTGACGCAGCACACGCGGAAGCGGTAGTCACCCTCACACGGCAGGCCTTCCCCGCTGACCTCCGCCGCTGTGGCCGTCTCCGTGGTGATGCACTTGTGCCACTGCTGCGAGCCCACCTCCTGCCGCTCCACCACGAAGATGGAGCGGGTGGCGCTGGCTTGGCCCGCGGTGGGGGCGGGCGTCCAGCTGAGGAGGGCGCCGTTGGGCCTGTCCACGTCCATCTGGACCCCCACGGGACAGATGGGGGTGCTGTGCCTGGCGGCTGGTAAACGGCCGTGGATAAATACATTTAGGCTACTTACAATTACAATGAGGTAGAAAATAAATACATTAAAATAAGATAATTTAGCAAATACATGTTAGTACAATTAAAATAAGGTAATTTAGTGGATAAATACAAAATTACAATGAGGTAATTTAGCAAATAAAAACACCTTATAATTACAATGAGGTAATTTAGCAGATAAAAACACTTATAATTACAATTAGGTTATTTAACATATAAATACATGCATTATAATTACAATGAGGTCATTAAACAAATAAATACATATGTTACAATTACAATGAGGTAATTTTAGCAAAGGTGTCCCATATAATTTAAGCCCCCTTGTGTAGGCCTACGTCGCGCAGTAACATCATCTTACCTTTCACCTTGAGGCGGGAGCAAGTCTTTGATTGTCCCGCCACAAAGGTCACGACTCCCGTGTCCTGGTAGGCCACGTGGACGAACACGAGGATGTGGGTTTTACCGAAAGACTTGAGGATTGTCTGGTGCGTCTCGCAGAGCTTCAGCCCGTCCTTGAACCAGTGCACGTCCATGTCGTCGCTGTCCACCTCCACGCAGAAGGCTGCGTTCTCGCCCTCCAACACCTCCACCTTGCGTGGGAGTTTACGAACAATGGTACCTGAACAAAAGTGTTTTTTTCCTCACGTCATTCTTAAAAATAAGAAAATGTCAAGGAAAAATATTTATATTATAGAGCATAAAGGTATGTGAATTATTAAATAAATAATCTTTCAATACACTATCTAATCTCTAACAGACAGTTACTAGCATACCATAGTCTACTAGGCTGCCTCGGCTGGCTAGCCTACTTTTTCTAAACTGTCAATTAATGTAAAATTCTGCTGTCACAATAAAACAACTACAGGAGTTGGTGTAGATTAAGAGGAACAGTTGTCCGATCCTCAATATCCACCACAAATGAATGTTTATTTAGGCTGTTTGAATTGTAATGGACTATCTTGAGTGCAGGCTACCTTTCACCGATAACTCCGCGATGCTCTTCCCGCCGTCCGGCATTTCGCACAGGTAGACGCCGTCGTCGTCGGCCCCGACGTCGTGGATGGTGAGTCTCCGCCGGCTTCCCTTATGCTCCATGGCGTATTTACTGCTGGGCGCCAGCTTCTGGTCCTCCAGATACCAGGCCGCCGGCGTGGACTCGTCCGGGACTTCGCACTCCAGGACGGCGGCATCGCGTTCTCTGACCTCTACGTCCTTCAAAGGGCGTCTGAACGGCACCTGTGGTCCTGGACATTGTGGTAAATATGCTAACTAGCCAAATGTTTAACGTAACTTTATGTACGGCATTGAAATTCGTTAGGACAGTCGAAAAGTAGGCTATACATGTCATAATTTTAAACAGACATTTGTTTTAATAAAAAATAAATATATAGGTTAGGCTATAGCCTATAGGCCTATATCAAGATAATTATTTCTGACATGGTAAATATGCCTATAAAATTATTATCTAGGCTAATTGTAATAAATCGACTTCGCCATTCAAATGCTTCACTATATCACTAAATATAGCCTACCCTATACTGTATATAAAAGTCATATGCTCTATAAAGATTGTAGATATTTGAATTCGTTCATAACAAAAACATCTCGCCATTCAATGTCATACCGTGCTCCCTCAGTCAGAACCTCTACACCCAAATGTCCAGGGCTAGGATAGGATGTCATGTGGTGCGATCTGCACCACTTTATTTGTGTTCCCATTTACAGAGCCAAGGCTGTGTAGAGAGTGGCCTTTGAAGACATATTCCCAGTCGCTGACTCCACCTTTACTTCTAATATTTATTATAAATGTAAAAAATATAACTGTTACATGAAGTCACTTATGGGCAGTCAAGTATTTGTTGTTTTAGCCACAAATTGCCCTTATCAGACATTATGTGCAGAATTGTTATTTTTTCTTGGGTATTCAAGTTATGGTGTTTAAAAATGAAAGTACTTAATTTAATGTGTAACTGCAGCCTAAAATGTGTTTTTTGAGCTGTAAACGAAATGATAAGATTGATCTGTGATGAGATAAATGCTGGTGTTAATATTGACAAAATTCCTCTTTTTATACATTTTATGGGCTGAAAACAGAACTACACGTCATATGTAGTATATGTATACTTTAAAACCACTACAGGCCCACACTTATGACGAGATTTACTTAAGGTTTGTGTGAGTAAAAACGTGTGCAAACTTGATAGCACTTGCAAATAACACGTAAGCTGATCTACTAACGGTGTGCCGTTGACGTCTTTGAAAGTGCAAAGATAGCACATATTGTTCATATGTTTGCCTTACTGAATATACACTTTGGGGCTTTTCTTTCAATATTAATGTGAAAAATAATGGCAGGGGAACATGCAAATGCATGAATTTACTACACGCAATGTGATCTATCCAGCCAAAATGCTATTTCAGGTGATTGCGACAGCACCTAAATTTAATACGTTTGAAAGGAAGGTGCAAAGCGCCAAGTAGTTTCTGGTTGGAACTGAGGTACATTGTTTTCCTTAGAATAATCTAGTACACGTGCAAGAACAACTTTGAATATCTGCTTCCCAGCATTCACAGTATACAATACTGTATAACATCGGGAATATGTGTGTTGTTCTGCGTGTGTGTGTGTGTGTGTGTGTGTGTGTGTGTGTGTGTGTGTGTGTGTGTGTTGGTGGATGGGTGGGGGGTGTAGCTGTGTGTTATTGTGGACTGAAGTTAAATAGTATTGAGTTAACTATAGCCTACCATAAACAACAAGAATAAAAATAACTTTATGCACATTCATATATGGGGTCACAGACCCCAAACATGAGGTTAGTCTTGCCGCATTTTATAATTTATTCTCGTTCGATCGTTTTTGCTTTACCTACGGCATTAACTTTCTCACAGATACTCTCTCTCTCTTATGGTGTTTTTTTCTTGTTACATTCACGTCTTTGCTGTAGCTCACCAATATGTTTTTGTCTCCTCCACCAACACTTTTTATTCCATCGTATTGACTTTGCGTTTGAGCTTACGGTCAGACTGCTTTGCGTCCCGACTCTCCACTGCAGGAAACCATTAAACACACAAACTTCTCATGTTAATACTGTGCAATACCTTTTTACGCAACCACAATACAACATTCTAAGCGACTACTCTTTCTGATTACAGTTGGTATCCATGGTGAAGCTAGAAGGTCGTATGGTGTTCGTAGCCCTTTGCTGCATATACAATCCAATGTTGCAAGCTCTACGCTGAGCTCCATAGGAAATGAATAGAATTCCTGTGAAAAGGTACGCAACTACGCATCCAGTATGTAAAGGGCGGTACACCCTGTGTTCAGGATGGTGAGACGTTGGCTACATCATGTTCAATGAACGCGTACGGTGTTACAAAACAAGCAATCGTTTGTTACTGCTGTAGGTTGTTGTTTCTGCTGTACAGATGGAGAAGATGATGGTAAGCGTGGCTTTAGAACCACCTCTGTCGGTGCATAGCACACTGTTCCAATGGAAGGATATGTAATGGTTGTGTCAACATATTCCCAATGAGACGACATACATACATTTAAGATAGAAAGATGTAATGAAAGATACATTTGGTACTGGTACTAAATAGTGAGTATGACATACTCAAATAAATAACTAAAGCACCTGGTAAAATATGCGTCTAACTTCCTACACATCCTTGAGCAACACTCACCATGGCCATAAAACACAGCATACATCTTTGAAAGTAGTTCAAGAACGTATCAAATGGTTTCAAGGAAATGCGTTGTTCAGTGAAAAGGTTAATAGAATGTTCAAAACATTCAGTTTAGTGAATGAACCCTTAGTTGT
>JAODOY010008963.1:0-13246 GCA_025399855.1 Forbesichthys papilliferus | reverse complement strand
CAAGGAAATGCGTTGTTCAGTGAAAAGGTTAATAGAATGTTCAAAACATTCAGTTTAGTGAATGAACCCTTAGTTGTCTTTGTGAATGAACCCTTAGTTGTTCTTTGTACATAACCAGTTTACTAATCACCCCCCTTCCCATTCATACTAGTTAATATATTTACCCCTCACTGTTTTCCATTCGTTGCAAAGTCTTGTTAGTTTCACTACAGTCTCTTGTTTCTTGGGTTTCTTGCGTTATTTGTTTCCCTAACTGTCTTTCCAACCGACGTCCTTGCTGGTTGTGACCCTGTCCTGTTCCTCATTTTGAATTGTGAATAATTCCCTTGTTTGCCTTGAAGCTGATTATTTCCTGACCCCTACTTGCCCTGGACTCTATTGCAAAGCCCCTGGACTAGAGGTGTACAATATATCGACTCAGTATCATTATCGCAATACCACGTTGCGCAATACAGTTCAGTTTATTTTGTTGAGAGATGCGCCCATTGGCTGTTTGGCTTAGGTGTGTTAGATTTAGACAGAACAGTAAAATGTGTGGCTGAGGAGGATAATGTCATAATAGAGATCGAAGAGGAAACCTTATTGGCTAAATAGAATGCCTCCTCGGTATCTTGTAATTACTGTGTTGTCTAATATGTCAGTTAAAAATGTGCTGTTTTGATATGTTATAAATATATTTTGATGCATTATCCCATAACCTGTGTTTTTACTGATGTTTAAAAATATCGAAATGAATATCGATATTGCCATTTTCTTTATCAATATCGTGCACCCCTACCCTGGACTACCTCAGGCTGCCTTTATAATAAATATCACGTACATTTCAGTGACATGACAGTGACAACACCCAAGTCTGTAAATAAAGTTTTTTCTATGGTCACGAGGGCAAAACATATAGCCAATTAAAATTGATGCTGACAGCTGGCAAAGCACAGGATGTGCAACATAGAGCTATTTATTCCTCAAAATATCCACCTCTATTATCGAGGGATCAGTAAAAATAATTACCAAGTCAGGTCCTATTGCAAAAATGGATTATTAAATAAAGCACTGCCCTATGTTGTACCAGAAATTACAAAGACATACTTGTGAGTGACAATGCAAACAGCCAATGTTTATCGTCTGTATTACTTCCCGAAAGTCAGAGAGTAAACTGTCGAGCTTACGAGGGTATATGCATTAGACGTTCAGCACAGAGTAACCTGTGTGACATAGTGCTAATGAACAGAAGAGGCTGAGACTAGATGTGGCCTACCTTTGACTGACAGGTGGACGGCGCTCAGGGTGTGTCCCAGAGCGTTGGAGGCGGCACAGACGTAGAGCCCCGTATCCTGGACCTTGCTGTACAGCACTTTGAGCGTGTAGTAGCCCTCCCTGTCCTCGAAAATCAAATGGCGCCTCCCCGCCTCTAGGGGGACGCCATCTTTCTTCCAGACTATCTCAGGCTTGGGCTTGCCTGTCACGAAGCAGCGGAATTTGGCATGTTTTCCCTCCGCCACGGCAAACTTCTTCGCCGCAGACGCGCCGACCGATGGCTCCTCTGCGTATTTGGACAAGCCACGCCTCCCACGCTTCGGAGACCAGCCATCGTGACCGTTGGAGCAGGCGGCCGTTTTGCCGCCCCTCTCAGGCACAGGTTCGACGAGAAGGACGGCGCCCGCCAAGGCCGCCCCGTGACAGTTGACGGCCCTGCAGGTGTAGACCCCTTTGTCGGGCATGCGCGTGCGGAAGACCTTGAGCTGGAACCAGCCGCCGTCCTGGCTGCTGACTCTGAAGTGGGCACTCTCGAAGATGTCGCCAAGCTTCTTGCCGTCTTTTTCCCAGAGCACCTCGGGCGTCGGCGTGCCCCAGAGCTTGCAGGAGAAGGCGGCATCCTCACCCCGATCGACGCGTAGCGAGAGGGGCTTGATGAGGAAGCGCGGTTGGCCGTCGGTCCCCAAATCCGGGTCCCCGTCAAGCCGGGGCCCTCGCTTGTCTCTGACCTCTTCGTTTAACTTTTCCGCCTCCCCAGTCAGACGCTCCTCAAGACCACCGTTGTGCTGCTCTTCATGGGTGCCGTTGGTACTCAGAGTCGTGCTCTTTGGCTCAGTGGAGTGGCCGTTTACACTCGGCGGCATCAGCTGAGCATCTCCCTCTACTTTCAGCGATGCAGCCGCATACGTTTCGCCCACACAGTTTTTTGCCTTGCAGATGTACTGGCCGGCGTCCACTGGCGTGACTCCAGAGATGGTGAGGAGGTACGCTTTTCCCTCCTCCCGCAACGTGTAGCGATCATCAGACTCGAGCTGGACGCTCTTACGCTCCCAGACAACTTCAGGCCGCGGGTCCCCGCTGATCTGGCACTTCAGGATGGCGTCTGTGCCCCACTGTGCCACCACGGGACGTGGATAGCCCAATACACGAGGGGCACCCCCAAAAATGTCCATTATGTTGCTCTCTAGTTGCTGCTTTTGTAGTGATATCTCCTCTGGCTTGTCTTGTGTGTAGCAACTAAGAAGATGAAACACATTTTAATTGGACATCAGTGATTTATTTATATTAGACTGTTAATTAAGACTAACTAAATGGACCATTGTAACCTACAGAATGCCCCTGTTCTCAAATAAGTTGGCATGTTGCACGACACACTTCACACACCACAGCAGTTACTCTGTGTATTTTAAAATAAATGTGATTCATATCAAGTGGCTACATAGACTAACCTGAATGACACAGTTTAGCGATACACTTGACTTGGATATTGTGTTGAACAAAAACCCTTGTTGCACAAAGCAAATATGCAGCTGGTGCTGTTCCTCACTGAAGAGAGTATTTATAAAATAGTCTGTCCAAAAAAAGGCACATAGGAGCCAATTTGACATATAGCGAGACAACTGAGTTTAATGACATGGCATTGCCTCATTAGGATTATAGTTTTTGCAGCTCTGTTTCTTTGCTCCTGAAATTCATCTTAGTCTTTTTTTTATAAGTTATATTGCTTTGTGTAAACCTATTTACTTCATATTCCATAGTGACTTGCTTTACTCAAATCTAGTCACGGTTGTGTCTTGACATGACCCTATCACAGAATATAAGCATCCTTTGTTGAGTTTACAGATGAGCTGCTAAAGTAAGATCTTGGCTAGAAATGTTGAAAGGTCTTTCATGATATACTGTATGTCAAACAAGGAAATCAACTAATCTTAATTTACTTAAATGTCATTGTTTCTGCACTAGTTTTGCATCTTAAGGATTAGTATCTAATAAGCAAGTTAATATTATGCAGTTTATCAACATACCTAAGGTTCTTACCACATAACACTCTATGCTGCAATATGAAAAATTCTCAAATTAAGTCTCTCAACAGTTATACTTGATTAACAGTCTCCGATGAATTAGAATGATCTTGACCCGTTTTTCTGTGGTCCAAAACAGGGCGGATGGAATCTTTTCTGTACGTATCTGTGGAACTCCTGACGCGTTGCTTTATTCAATTAACTCCTGCTGTTGAACACCGACATCGGACAATGGTCTCCAGGAAGAATAAAAATGACCACCAGATCCGTCTATGCCTCAGCTGGTCTAAGGGTATCCTGGCACTGTCATTGTCCAACGCTGTGACCCAGAGATACAGAAAAACAGAGAGCTCACCGGGTGTTGTGTGTGTGGATAAAGGGTTGGCTGGGGGTGGTGGGGACTAAATGCTCTCGCAGCTGCTGCACACTGCAAGCCACCCCCTAAAAATACCACCGGCTTTGATGACAGTGGAGCTGATAAAGTTAGGCACTCCATTCACATACGGTGGCCTGCTAAAGATAGCATGGAGGCCAGAGCTCTGTCACGGATCACCCGGCTTAGCCGACGCTCTGAGCTAAACCTTCAATGAGCAGGACTACCCACTTGCCAGTGCCAACCCCACCACCAACCCCCAGAACATTGCTTCTTCATGTCATGATGATGAGTAACCATTGCTGACTTCCCAGGAAGGCTGAACGTCTCACAACAGACAGATAGTTGGATGCACCTCCCAGTTTTGAGGTTCTTTGAGATTTTAAGAATTCCCATGGGTTATTGATTATCCTAACTCACTTCTACAATAAGTAGTATTGTACAAATTGTGTACACAATTGTACTTAATTACACTCGTAACGGATTTACAGTTCCAATCAAATAACAATATATTTATGTTTAAGATGACATTGAGCCGATCAAATAGAGCTCCCTGTCTGAAGTGTATGGGGCACTAACTAGTTAAGACCTGGCCCATAGTCCATTAGCATAGCATGTGACCTGTATTTCCTAGAAGTAGGTGACAAACAGTTCCCAATGCTACCTCTAAATAGATCCCATTCTGTGAATTTGCAATGAGGTCGGGCAGCACAATCCGATTTGTTTGTGGCTTAAGGACCTCTCCAGGAGCAGAATTCACCTGATGATGTATTTTTAATTTGAATAGTTAACTGTAATTAACATTTCAGTTTGGATAAGTGTCTGCAAAATGCTGTAAATGTTAGAAAATGTCTAACACAGTGCTTACCATGAACAAAACAAACAATATTTGTATTATGTATCCAATTATTTATTAATACTTTAAATATTATAACCTAAAAAGCAATAAAATGAGCTCATGAGTGTTTATGGAATGTAAATAAGAATAGGTTTCCTTTATTCAAGCAGTGCATTCTTTAAATGGGTCAGTGAAGATATGGGGACCAACTGATAAAGACGGAGTCAAATCCGGTGTTGACATGCATTCGTGACATTCTCGGACGATAGCTCCCTTAAGCTATCGTCCGAGAATGGAGTGGATACTTGGTGCATGCAGCCAAATGTATGATGCCCGCCACAAACTGACGTCATAGATATTTGTCATTTATCCAAGGTTAGTGCAGGTCACATACTGTCTTCTGAAACTTATGACACTCACACCGAACAGGAATGTGGCTGTTGCTGTTCTGTATGAGTTCATAATGAGCAATATGGGCCAGTTAGCCACTGTGAAGTGTCTAATCAGCTAAATTAACTTCTTAACCTTCTGTGGTTTTAGCGCTTAATCATTGCATACCGGAGTGACTCCAGAGCAAGGGTGGGCAATTATTTTCACTTGGATGTCACATTGAAAATGACAGAGAACTTCACAGGCCACGTTACTTTGTTAGCCAGCATGCTAAAACATTTAAAAATACAACACAAAATAGCTAACTTTGTTAACTTGCATATGTATGCATATATAGGCTATTCCTAATAGCCTATATAACACCATATATCATATCATATATCACCATATATCAAAATAAAACGTAACAGTTCACTTTAACTGTATTTTAGAATGTCTCAAAGGGCCGCATCCGGCCGGGCCTGACTTTGCCCAGGCCTGCTCCAGAGGCATTACCGAATGAACGATGCCTGCATAAGAAACAATGTAGGCTATGGAACCTCTTCACTGTAACTTCACTGTTTTTCATTAGTGACCTCACCGTCCGATCACTAATGCAGTGATCTCAACAGTTCAGGACTGTCAATGCAGCAGCAGGTCCGTGTAAGGCGTATTGTAGGACACCGCGGGCATTCTCACCTGCTGAGTCAGCCCGGGACAGCTGTTGGTGACCGCAGCAGGCTTCAAATGCAGGCTTTGGCCCCACAGTTGGATTTAAATATCCACACTTGTTTAGTTTAGTTTTTTCATGGGAAAAAAACTCAACAAACAATGTTAATAATCTAACCATCCCTCCATCCATTTATGACTGTAAATGTCACGGGGATGGGATGTGGGGGCATATACTCCAGCTGTAAGTATAATGGTGGCTCTGAGATGTTTTCACTTGGGAAAAATGTCTGCTTTGCTGACGTTCTTGTCTGGTTAACTCATATCTGGGTGCGGGACTCTCAGGTATGTTAGTTACCACGAGAGAGGAGGGTTAGTTAGCACTGCTCCCACCCCCCACCCCCCCTGGCCTATACACTGACATCACACATGAGTCAGTTATCACTTAACAGTAATACATCTGAAAGTTTAACATTTTAGGTTATACCTTTTTATTTATGTAGGTATAGGCATATTTTCGCAGAAGCCGATACACTATTTTTTTACTTTTACTTTGACGTGTTCTTTCAAATCAAATGCTGTTGCTCTGCATTTGACCAGTTATTTTTATCAATACGCAGTTAATGAGCAGAAACACTAAACATTATGTTGCACCACCACTTACTGTATTTAGTGATTTTGCTGCCATTCTCTCTCTAGCCTCTAGGCCACACAGGACGCAGGCCTACTCTGTTACAGTGTTCTCCCATCGGCAGCAACGTTAAAACAACACTTGCGTCAACAAAAGAGCAGAGAATGCAAAGTGACAAGTAATTTCCTGCGTTGTGTGGTGAGGCGAGCTCGTGGAACACTGACACGCTTGCATGTGCAATACGTGCAATGAAGGTTTTGTGCACAAATCCGCTGCCCCCTGAAACTCACATGGGTGGGCGCCAATGAAAGTGCTTCCACATGCAGACAGTGAGACAGACAGACAGACAGACAGACAGACAGACAGACAGACAGACAGACATACAATACATGACAGCTGTTTGTGTGCATTGCGATTAGGCTACATGTTATAGCCTTGAAACTCCTCCTGGGCTTCGACAGCAGTGTAATGTCCACGTGGAGGCCTTTGGCTGCATTTCACGGAGAAATCGCTGTGGAGAATTGGGGTTATCTTACGTGTGCTGACAGGACTGACATTGATGTGAAGAGCTGCGAGTCAGACATGGGGGACAGATTCCTCAGTGAGTGCTGTGCTACCACGGGGGAGAATGGTGTCAAAAGGGATTCTTCTATTCAATCGTTCTTCCCAACGCTCCGGGAAGGCATGTTCTGACAGACCCGGCCTGTTCCACGGAGCTTTTCATGCTTTGCTGAGCTGTGAAAAACAAAGCGGCCTTGTCGGTTGAGCTACAGCTTAACTCACCTATGAGCAAATGTCATAAATTGGAGCTGTATTGTGCTTTATAAGCCAGACACTCGGTATGTCTATCTGGACAGCGCCCCCTTCTGGTGACGTATGGGTATAACATGAAGTTGTGACAATAAATAAAAGGGCCCTGCGTGCTTTTAGGAATGTAAATGTAATTTACTGTAAAAGAGAAATTACCTGCCGCTTCTCTTATTAGGTGTGTGTGTGTGTGTGTGTGTGTTTGGGGGAAGATATGTCAGTGTTAGAAGCCTTTCTCTCGTTGTGGAATGCAGGATGTATGCCAATCCTTTAGACAGGTGCTACAAATGGCCAACAAGTTTAAACATGGGGCTCAGCCAAATGTATGGAAGAATCACCTTCATAGGCTTATAATAAAGCATTTCCACACTTATTCGATGTGTCACATGGAAGGTATTTTGTAAGGACGTTACTGTAACAGCTTTTTGATTTCATAGTGGGCAATACCTATTCTGCTTGTAACATTATAAACTTGAAACTTAACCCGTGATAATGACCTCATTGACATTCACACATTTCCAGTGTCAATCACTAAACGGATTAGATAAAAGCAAATAAACATTATTTATAACCTTGGAGAGATGATGTCAAGTTAGCATAGTTATTTGTGCAGCGCCCCTCAACTCAGGTTTAAGCCTATAGTCAACTGTAAAATTCCTGGATCGCTTTGTTGCGTAAAGGTGCGCGCACCTCCGTTATAGGCACACTAGCGCGTCTTATAGCTGCTCTCAGTCATTCAGTGTGAAGTCGCAGCTGAATGTTTAAGGAGACCCGCCCACTCGGGATTTGCCCAAGTTTTGTGAAGAATATAGGCGATTTCGACCGTTTCAACGATGCGCTTAACGACACGTGATGGGTGGTCGATTTCCCGATTGCCGTGGATCCTTTGCCTCCTTATCAATATCCCGCCGACGGAAACACAGCGATCAGGTAGGCCTACATAATTATGCTTTTACTGATCTCATAATTTAAACGTAATTTAGCCTGCAGTCTGCCTAATCACACCGAGTTATTAAAACTTTATCAGAGTTGACAGCAATTTGCAAAGCCTCCTAAATGAATAGCCCTACATTAAGTAAAAAAAAACAAAAAAAAAAACAGGCCTGTATATATATTATTGTTCGTTAAGGAATTAGGACAAATCGATGCTGGAAGGACAATGCTAGCTTGACGGCGATACACTCTGTTAGGAAGCTGGAAAAAAATATGCTTGTGAGTGTTAGGACTTGTTTCACTTGTATATGGAATGATAAAAATCGTGAAGAAAATGGCTCGCGGAGTAACGTGAGGTTAGCATTTTCTTCATATGTGGCCCCGGTTTATGTGAGTTGACTGCTCGGACAATGTTAACACGCGTTGTAACAGAAACGCGTGGATAAAGTGTTTATCTACATGTTGGACGCGGTGCGTAAAGCTTAATCCTTTACGCGACAGACAGCGGCAATTAGTTATTATGGCCACTGCATGTGCGCACGTGTGTGCGTGTTTTCGCTTCTGTTTGAATCTGTAGCCTTTCTGTCTAACGCGCTCACAGCCCTGCTCATGTACCGGTGCCTGCAGGGTAGTGATTTGAGGTGTGCTCAGATTTTCCCTTCTCCGGGCTGACTGGCAACGAGCAGCACTTCATCTGGCAAAGATTCAAGGGTGCACACATGCTAGCACCTAGGGCGCACACACACAACCACCCATATACAGTCTTGCACCAATGCATCACAACACTTGTTTACTGGGCATTTTGCCAAATGTAGAAGATATTTACTATAGGAATTGTGTGCAAAAATACTTGTTTCCACATGCACACATAATTCTATTGCACATTTTCCATAGTTCTTGTTTACGGTTTACATTTTGAAGCTAGTCCATTTACATACAATGTATTGCATATGCTTTCACTTCTTGTGTGATTAGTAGCATACATAAGTTGTTTAATGTCTGTTTTGGTAGACACTTTGTGTAGACCAAATGTAACACTTGGTGTATCCACAAGAAATAGGTGTTGGTGTTTTGCCCAAGTAAATTATTTTGATAATGAACAAGATCATTACATTTTTATGTCAAACATGTTGATACAATGACATTCAATAGGCTGACAACCATGTCATAACACAAATCAATTATGTCTGAAATCTGTCAGAAGCCTAATTTAAAAAAATAATGTTTAAAGGAATGTTTAAGATCTTTCAGTTGGGGCAAACTATTTAGCTTAATTTCACCTGTACCTTCTACATGCATACATCTTGACCGAGCCCATCTTGACTGAAAGAGGTCTAAAACATTTTTATTTTTAGACACAGACTATATACTAAATTTGTGCAGTGCGGTTTGTTTATCACCATATTTTAAATCTTTATTATAAAATCATTTTAAAGCAACAATCAAGCAAGTTCAGTTGCAGCTATGTTTTATAACTCTACAGCACAGTGCTTGGGTTATTTATCCACCATCTTTACATGTAACAGAACTCTAGTCTAAACTAGCCCTTCTGTAAGCAGTGTTTGATAGGAAGGCATGTTTTTGCAGCTGCAGATTGTACCGGTATCTCCATATTTTTGCTAAAAACAAAAGGAGCAGTAGGAACATGGTGGTTTGGGCTTTGAGCTCTTATCTGCTTAGCTCATTACTGCGTAAAAACTGCATGTAAAGCCTTAATAACTGATCTGATGGATTACTAGATCGATGGATATGAAACCTCTTTGTGCTTATAATGGTGCTAGGCTACACTTTTGAAAATGAACATGGCTTTAACTGTTTTTAAATTGAGAGGATTCAGAAGTGTATATATAATACAGTAACAGACAACAACAGTAAGGAGAATGTACTGTATACACCTAAAATCATATACTGTATGTAGCCAGCCTGGACCCATATAAGGCATTGAATGACTAAAGTTTACCTTCCTAACCCCCAAATATTTGTCTTTCAGGCATTTGATAAGCACACCATTTTCCAGTGTCTTCAATAACAACTTGCTAATTTAAAGTCATCGTAAAGTGCTCACTGACTGTAAAACTGTTCTACAAAGGGATATCTGTGTGTCTCCCAAATGCTGTACACCAGATTTCTGGCTGAACGATCACCCACTCAAGGCAAGAAGTGACTTATCCAGTGACCATTTGTCTCCCTATGGGGAAGGGGGGGCTGTTTGGGAAGTCCACCATGGTGGGCAAAAACAGACATCCCATATCAACCTCTGCAGGAACTGGCTGCCTGCCCATGTTTGAGCCCTGAGCCATTTAAAAAGCATATACATCTTTCCACCTCGATGAATCACCTTAGAGTGTTAGTTTCTTTAGAGTAGAGTAAGCTTTGCAGAGTAAACCGGGCCTGACTAACTGTGAGCAGGACAGACTCGTAGCCCCTGGGACGTATCTATGCTACTGGAATGCAAAGGAATACAGCCCATTTCACTTAATCCCAATTGCGCATTCCTAGAAACTCCAGCGGAGAACATTTACCTCTAAAAGGTGAGGGGCAGGTGGATCGGTCTGAATATTGAATTGAATCCATTCAATCAAATAAAGAAGTGATTCAGAGACTGCTTTTGTTATTGTTGTCAGCGTTTAAATATAATCAATTTCTGGGGAAGAATGACTCAAAAAAGTATTATGCAAATATTTTAGGTTTGTGTGGTTTCTAAACTAGTTAACAATGATACATTGACCAATGTAAATACATTCCTTTACTTTCAAATGGCAAATATAACAGTATTCTGTTTTATTTCCAATATTCACCAGTTTTAGGAGCTGTACGCTTGTATCTAACAAGGTCTCCTTCACAACTCACGACAGACTCTCCGCACAAAGAATGAACTGTCCTATTTTATCCTCCTAGACTTTTATTGTCTGCTGATGCCCAGTATGTAATTAACGCGTCTCATACCCTCTGGTCTGAAAATGTCACTCGGTCTGCCAAAAGCCCACTTCAGACTACCACAGGGTCTTGGCTGGGGGTGGGGAAGATATGGGGCAGAGGAACAGCTGATTTTGGCTGGTGGTGGGGAAGATATGGGGCAGAGGAATAACTGATTTGTAGAGTTTAGAGCACATTTGGTATGAGTATGGTTATGATAAAGATACAAATTAATATCTTGGTTGCATTAAATTGGAAACGGAATATAAAGATTGATTTGAAGACCAGTCTGGCAATTTGCACCACAGCAGGATTATATCAAATAATTGTGTAACATGAATTGCCGTACCAATTTAAGTTGGTGCCAAGTCTTTCTTGTAAAAAATATTATGTCTCAATGAGACTTCCGTGGTAAATGTGACAGTTTAGAAGTGATCCCATAGGCAGACTGAATGTTTTGACCTATTGTAAGTCACTCAGTGTCAGAAAATTCCTAATTTAGCTAAATAGGTTACCAATGATCAAATGCAAATTGTACAGCAAAGTTGTTTAAAGAATTAAATTTCCTTTCATCCCTTGCTTGCAAAGTTTATCAAGTTTCTAAGTAACAGTTGATTGGAAAAAATAGAAGTGAATTTTGTCGTAGAGATTTCAGGTCTTGCAGATGCCGAGTTCAGACAACAGAGGGCAGCATTTGATAATAAGCTTCCTATGCTTCATTGTGTTGTTCTATTGTACTGTAGTCAGTGTGATCGGTTTTATACTATACAACAACAGAATGAATGAAATGTGTAATTCAAGGTTCTAGTGTGATTACATCATCTAGGGCGTCTTATTTTCCTGTGGTAAAGTGATTTACTCTGCTCTCCTTACGTCACGGTACTGCTTTCTATGGGCTTTCAGTAAAAAGTGCAATCATTGAGATTCATTGAGACGTAGACTTAGTAGTAGAGTGTCTTTTACTGTGTGCAGAGCCATTGGATGTGTGTTGGTCATCTCCTTGCTCGGTGGAGGAGTGTTGTCACGAGGAGATGCTGACATGGTCCCGGACTATGTATGGATGACGGTGGCTATTGCTGCAGAAGCCAAGTCTCCAATTCAGACAAGCGCCATGGTTGTTGAGCGGTCCTGGTAGTGTCTAGTGCGTTTTTTTGGACCTGGGACTCGCGTAGAATCTGTCAATGTCAATTACTCTGACCTGGGACTCCTGTCGCGTCTGTTAATGCTAAAATTGACAGACCACTCATATTTAACTAACCTACAAAACGCTTTAAATCTTTCCGATGTATTAGTTCTTATGTACGGCACAATGTGAAAATTATTATACATAGTATTAATGCTAAATCTTGTTTGCCTACCACCTATTGCATCTTAACCATCCTGGAGGGGTGGATTCCTCCCTCTGTGGTCCCTTCCCAAAGTTTCTTCCCTTTTTTTTCCCCATGTGGTTTTAATATAAGTTTTTCCTTGCCCGGGGTAAGGAGCAGGTTAAGGGGGTGTTGTTTGTTTCCATGTGTATTGTATGTTGTACAACCCTTTAAGACTGCAATGTGAATAAGGGCTATATAAATAAACTTGACTTGACTACTGTTCAAAGGTCCATCAGCTTTTACACAAGACTGAGGCTTATTGCTGTATAACCGACAGCACAAGGAGACAGAGATACTGTCTCAGTGGCATTTTATGCAGCTGTGCTAAATTGCCAGTAGAGTGTTTGACGCTAAATCTTCTCTTCAACCCTGAACTAATCGCCCGGGCAACCAGATCTCTGTGGAGCTCTACAGTTTGCCATGGGAAAAGTGTGTGTGCACATATTTAACATGTTAAAGTGTTTATGCCCAAATGTGTAGATATATAGCTGTGATCAGAATGAATTTATATATATATATATATATATATATATATATAATTTCAGGTTTCAATTTTATTTGTTTTTTAGTGTTTCTGAACTGAACAAATGTTTTGTGGACCACACACATGCGCTAACATACACTCACGGCCAGCCCAGTTATGAAAACAAAGAACTGAGCTTGAATTACACAGAGGAAGTGTGACATGATTTTGTGCTCAGAACGCAATTACACCACTACAGTATATCTTTACATATAATATAGTTGGTTGCTGCTATATTCATGTTTAAAAGATTGTATACATAGTTCACCTTAAACTGTAAGTATGTTCACACAGTGGTGATGCAGAGAGCAGTGGCTGTTACCGTAGTAACTATTTTTGTTAAATAACTTTCTGGTTGCCAGTATTCTTTATACCACCACATTTTCAGGGTTCTGCTCTGTTGCCATCTTCTTGGGAAGACCAATTAAACTGAAGAGTAATATTTACATTTAATATTGGAAATGGTAACTCATCATCTGCAGCTATCATATGTGGAGTACCACAAGGTTCGATCTTGGGGCCTATTTTATTCTCTTTATACA
>JAODOY010008952.1:11117-29795 GCA_025399855.1 Forbesichthys papilliferus | reverse complement strand
TATACAGTATACAGTGGCGAGGCTAGTGGAATCACCAGTCAACACATACAGGAGAACGCTGGCGCCCCCATCGAGGGTGAGAGAAAACAAAACCAAACAAAGCGTAAGGAAAAGGATGGCAAAAATAGAGAGAATCTCATAGTGGCAGCAGAGAGAGAGAGATACAGGTGGGTTATTGTGTGGTGCGCTGTCAGGATAGTTCAGATAAGTAACTCACACGAGTGTGCGCGTGTGCATGTCTATTAAGCACGCCGTATATTGTGTTCATTGTGTTTGGTAGTAGGCCTTCACACCTTCAAGGCTATGGTTGCTCCTCCAGGCCTATTTACAGCACGGTTGGCCAGCACAACATTATTATTAACCCGTCCCTAGATTCCTCCGGATCCTTTGCATTGATAACTCTTCCTTCTCATGGGTGTAATGATGACCCCCCTACACCGCTATGACCCCAGTTTCATTCGCGTGCCCCCCTTGCCCATCGAACAGGTGGGTGTCCAAGGCTATTGGGTTTAATTGTGTTTAGCCTAGCTCTAAAAGCTCTTATAGTTAGCGAGACCTCTGCGACCTATTGACGAACCTCAGTGTTTCCCCAGACAAGGGTCAAGGAAGTTAAAAGCAAACCACTTACCGCAGCGCCGCGCCTGTGCTGTGGCACGGGCCGCACTCATTCCAATGTATTGTTAAAGGCAATTACCTTGCATTGGGGAACATAAGAATGACAACATGTCCCAATGCCATTTAATAGAGGCTGAACAACAAATGCTACAGCGATGGGGAGATGGAAAGAGAGGGGCTGAGAGGGAAGAAGACAATTTAGAGCATTAGATACGCAAAGAAAAAAAAAACAGAAAATACATTCGAGGGAGCGAGAGTACAAAAGGCAGTTGCTTCACAAAAACCCAAACTGGCATTAAAAGAGAATATTGTAGCTCTAGACTGTACTGCTATAGACACAAGATTAGAACGGAGCAGGGAGTTGAAATGTCAGGTTTAGCAGAGAACGTGCTCCAATTGAGATTCACACTCATCCCTTTAATTACTGACTCAGAACTGCAGAACTGCTTGGGCTGCATGTCTGCGTGTACGTGCGCGTGTGTGTGTGCAAGCACGAGTGTGTGTATGCAAACGTGTGCGTGCGTGCGCGTGTGTTTTGCGGTACGAAGGCATGGAGGTGCACGTGCTGGAGGAGACGGTGTCACAGCCACAACTGAACATTTAAATGAGACATTTCCCTCCGTGTCTCTCAGTGGTGAGGCATATTAATAAGCTCTGGAAAGGTGCTGAAAGGTTACATATAGAGGCAGGGTCGTGCGTATGTTGCCAGTGGATCTTGAAGGGTTGTGTGTGCGTGTGTGGGATTGGGGGGCGGGGTTCTTTTCTTGTGTGTGTATGTGTGTGGGTTTGGGGGGGGGGTAGGCTTTCCTAGTATGTGTGTGTAACTGTGTGCGCGCGTGTGTGTGTGTTTGTGTGGGATTGAGGGGGGATTTCCTTGGTTGTGTGTGTAGGTGTGTGTGTGTTTGGGGGGAAGGGGGGGCTTTCCTTATGACAGCCCCCCCCAGCCAAGGGTTGATTAAACAACATAAGGTGTAAGTCCATTTCAGTGGCAAGAGACGATATTTTGACACACCTGAAAAGACGGGACGCCTCACTGCTCACCTCCACCCACTGCCATCGCCTCTTCACTTACTGTAATCCTTATCTGTTACTCCTCTCTCTCTCTCTCTCTCTCTCCATCCCTGGCTCCCCCTGGGCCACTCATCCTTTATCAGAAGGTGACAGAATGGTTTGAAGGCACTGCTCAAAATCACTCCGCAGTCGCACCAGCGACTCGTTTCTTTTTTCTTTCATAGAGCACTTGTCATTCCTTAATCTCTTTCTTTTTTCCATCTCTCTCTCTCTCTCTCTCTCTTTCCCATGCTTGCAGGTGCCAGCATTAGCAGCAGATGGCTGTGCTGGGTGGCATTCTCTTCCTGTTGTCAAGTTTGAGAAACACATTGTTGTTACCTCCCTCGCCTCGGTGTGAAGATGCCTTCCATGGCAAGGAATGGCTTTTATGAGTGTCACGCTGATTTATACCGTATGGGCCCAAAGGTGTGTCTATATACGTTAGACCGGTGTACAGGCCACACCCCTTTTGGGGGGGATAAGAAAATGGAATCGCTTTTACGCAGATTTATACCATATGGGCCCAAAGATGTGTCTATATACGTTAGACCCGTGTACAGGCTACACAATTTTTGTTGGGAGGGGGGGAATAACATATAACACTCGCCATAGACTTCTGGATCAGAAATCAGGATCAGGTCAATTTTGCAACCCTGAACTTATGACAAATAAAAGTTAGATAAGATTAGCATTCACGGGCTAGCCTATTAGCTAAAGCATCGGGTCTATTTATAGCTAATAATATGGACATATAATTCAGACATATCAGACAATAGCGATAGTTAAATGATCTGTTTTACCTGATACAAAATGTTTTCCATGCGAGTGCAGCTGGTGGGCAATAACTGGTAGTAATACTGGTATACTGTACTATGTACTATACTAATACTGTACTAGTATAGTACAGTTTGGTAGAATCTTATTATAGCTTCCCTTCTAGAGCGATAAAGCCACCTTCTATCGCAATATTTTAAAGAAAATAGTATATAATATATAATACACATTGCATAAAAGAACTTTTGGATTTACTGATTGTACAAATGTACAACTGAACAATTTGACATACTGTAATGCTAATCATTTAAACCGGTTTGGCTGTTGCCCTCTATGTCTCACATGAGTTTCCCCCCCAAAAAGGGGAGCGATCATGAGGCTCTGCTCTGGATGAAGTATTATCAGTATGACATATATGTTAGTTTGTGTATGTGTGTGAGTAGGGTAGGGGTGGGAGGTACATGCCCTCTTAAAATGGCTTGCATGTCAATTACAATTTGGACCGCACATTAAAGAAACAGGGTGTACATTTCTTATTTCTCTCAATGAGTCCTTACCCCAAGTGAAGGAGTTCCTCGGGGGTGCGAGTGAGGGGGACATTGGAGCAGGAAGCAGCATTGCAATCACTATACCCCACCGTTGTGATGAAAAGAGAGCTGAAACAGAAGGCAAAGCTCTCGATCTTCAGGGCAATTTTCGTTCCTATTCTCACCTATGGTCAAAAGATGGGTCATGACCATGACATGAAAGAACTAGATTACGGGTACATGCAGCCAAAGTGGGTTTTCTTAGGAGGGTGGCAGGCGTCTCCCTTAGCGATAGGGTGAGAAGCTTGGCCATTCGATAAAGATTGATGGATGGATGGTGATGATAAAATGGCTTGCATGTCAATTACAATCTGTGGTCCAGATTGTCAGTAGACTAAACCACCATGTAATCAGTATGGAAAATAAAACTCTCACTCTGCTTTCTTTCGTTAGCTACCTCTAAAGCTGTGTGACATGTAATTAGTGCATGTACTTAGCTGAGTGGCATGTTAGCATGTGTGAGCGTAAACAAATGGATATCTCCAATTAGCATCTTTATTTTTAGGTGGCACGCCAACAGCGAGCTCGTAACGTGTCCACAACTAAGTGTATTATGTGTGTGCGCGTGTGTTTGCCGGTGGCACATGTTGGCAAGGGTGTAGCATGTGTGTATCTGTCTCTCATCTACTTGTAGAAGGCATTCTCCAAATTAGCATGAATTAACTGCAAATGATTTTTCACCCGCCCGTGACGAGGAAAGTGCATGACAGCAAAGGCAACAGAAATAGCCGTAATTATGCGCCTTCCCTCCCGCCGTTGGACGGCACTGGGGAGCCAATGACAAGCTGTGAAGCTGTAAGGCGGCAGAAGAGCAGGGAGATGTTCAGAAGTCAGCGCAGAAGTTCAGCCGCGGTACTTTTGTGAAGTTTCTAAACGCACGTTCTTCACTTATTCCAATTATTTTGATACATTAAATATTTTAACAATATCTTTGAATGATTCATTTGGCATTATGAATCATCTTTGCTTGTTAGATCCTCTGACAGAATACTGAGTCCAAATACAGTGTGATGTGACACCGTAGAGGCTTTGGGATCTCAAACACATTTGGTATCATTACTCCTATTGATTTCCCTCCAGTTTCGATGTACGCTGTGAACAACAAATGGGCATTTCTTAGAAAACAGTGTGTACATTTCTCATCTCTCTCAATAAAGACATCACTGTATGAGCTGTATTTTTAGCTTCAGATGTGTGTCCTCAGAGGTGCAGAAAATACACGCACGCGCGCACAAACACTCAATGCGAATCAAGCTAGCAGAGTTAGCAACGTCACGAGGCGAGGATTTGGTAGGGTTGCACTCTGACGCTTTGATGTGATCCCCCTCCAGAGATAATGTGACTGAGATTCAGCCGTTAAGCCACTAACAACAAGCGAGCGAGACAGAGAGCATAACACAGAGGGGAATGAGGTTAATGTTGTGCTGAGAGATAGATAGTCGCTGTATGAGCCGAAAGAGATTAACAGAGAGAGAGAGAGACAGAGAGAGAGAGAGAGAGAGAGAGAGAGAGAGAAACTGCTTGTTTTTTGTCATGTGTCAAATGTTTATGTGAAAACTAGCAAAGACAGTCAGTGTTGGACAGTCTAGTGTGTTGTGTGTCTGTCTGTCTGCATGTGTGCATGCGTGTGCATGTGTGTGTGTGTGTGTGTGTGCGCAAGAGAGCGAAAGAGAGAGAGAGAGATGGGGACAGAGGGGGAGAGACAGGGCGAGACAGATATGGCGTGAAGGAGGGATTGTAGGGAGCCTTAACTGTGATAGCTGGATTTAATCACTGTCTTAGTGGTTAACCAATGACATCATCATCTTTTGCTCTCCCTATCTGACTCTGTGTGGTGATCCCCGGACACACAAAGCCTGGCTATGTTGTTGACTGCAGGCAACATCCTCTCTCTTCACAGCTCGGTATTAATAGAAAACTTAAGTTGTTCCACCTCATTCTGCCTTCACCCAAGTATGACGCAATGACTCTCCAAATGGGGCCTATTATTCCACTATAAACAGTGTGTGTGTGTGCGTGTGCATGCGTGTAAGCCTGTGTGTGTGTCAGCATGAGACCCCAGTAGAGTTTTATCTATGAGAAAAGAGTCATCAGATGTCGCCATCCTAGTTTCCACCATCACAAAGGCTGTCAGTAAGGCTGTCGTACAGTTGCCCCATGGGAGACGCTGCTGGCCGTTTCTGACAGCACCTCCCCTCACCTGTCAGACGCAATCCGTCATGTCCTCACCCACCGTTATAAAACACTGAATCATTGGCAAACGTTATAAGAGCATGCACTGCTGACTACAGTATTTAAGATGTTTTTAGACAACACTACCGAAAACCCCTTTGAATGTTTACATGTGACTTTGACTCAATTGCATAAAGGCCAAAGTTCAGCTTCACCCAGAAAAGAAAATATGAATTTTTACATTTGCTTTGACAATGTTTTAAACACAATACATTCTATCTAGCGTTCCAAATACATACAGTATGCTAATTGGCTGTGTGCTGTATGTAAGGCGCCTCAACAGTGTTAGTCGTTAGTATATCGTTTGTCTCATTTTTATGAAATATAATAACAAACAAATAATAATTTAACAATATAAATATATAATGTGGCATTGCAAGGCAACATTTATTTATTTATGTATTACTATTTTACCAGGGGAAGACAGATTGATACCTAGACCTCTTTTAAGCAAAAGGACACACATTCGTCACAACATACACAAACATTTCAAGCATACAAGTCAAAGACGGAGAATTCAACAGAAGCGATCACAAACAACTTCATGTTGAGCCTCCATCATATTTCTGCAATGGGCAAGAAGGACAAGAGCGTCTACGAAGGATCTGTGAACACACCCTTTAACGACATGCAAAAACACCAAATCCCATGTTATTGCACAGAAGGGGAGAGCTGTTGTAATATTTCCACTGCATATGCAGTGTAGCAGAGATGCAGAGAGTGATAGCTTGCGTTCCTCTCCTCTCTCTCATCCGCAGCCAGATCCCGATCATATGGGGGAAGATGAAAGCATGACTTTTGCTCAGTGATATAAATAAATGGAAGGAGAGAGGGATGATGCGAGCTCATGTAGGAGGGGAAGATGTCCTTGGGGTGAAAGAAAGAGTATATGAGAGGGGGATGAGCAGACCACAGGGAGGAGAGGAGGTGGAGAGAGGAGAGCAGAGTTCTAGAATTGCCAGGGAGAGACCGGAGAGCAGGAGAGCTGAGAGACACAGCGGAGGAGAAGAGGACGAGAGTAGTGGATGGAGAGTAAGACAGAAGAGGAGGATGTAGGGAGAGAGGGCACCACATAAAAGATGGTCTGATGAATAACCTTATCGGAATAAGAAAATTAGACTTTCCCTGCTGCATGCGATTATGACAAACATGTAGGCGTGTGTGAGTTTACGAATCGTGAATATCATTGTACTGTTCGGATGTGTCATTTTCATGTACCGTTAAGATGGCATATACTGTATAATAAGATGCACAAATTA
This sequence comes from Forbesichthys papilliferus, assembly GCA_025399855.1. Lineage (NCBI taxonomy): Eukaryota > Metazoa > Chordata > Actinopteri > Percopsiformes > Amblyopsidae > Forbesichthys > Forbesichthys papilliferus. The sequence goes on along the minus strand of JAODOY010008952.1, from coordinate 23,278 downwards.
ATGTCTGTCCCACCTGTGGCACACGTTGGCACATCATCTATGTGACGGTTTATAAAATGATGGTTAATAATCATTTTGTTTTTTAAACACTTCTAGATAAACAGTTGCCTCTTGAGGTGTACATGTGTACGTTTGAAATATGTTCTCTGCATTTGCCTCACCTACCATTTTAAAAGTTGATTTGTGTTGAGTAAAGTGAGACACCATCAACTCTTCCTATAGAGTTGGTATTTACGTTTTCCTCGTGGACGATGAACTGGGAGCTCCTACTGATTCAATGTTCAGTCCTGATTCTCTTGGCATCAATATGGGCAAATCATAACACAGTCATGCCTGGCATAACAACAAATGTAAGGTGAGGTCAGCGTGTGGAGGAACAACTCTGAGAATCCGTACACAGCTCTCGCTTTGGACCTTCAGGTATTGGGTTGCCCTTAGTTTTATGCGTTTTCGTGAAATATCTTATATTCTTGGCTTTGTCCAGGTTCTCCCTCAGTCAATGAAAACTGGTAACTTAAATAGTATTATCTGAAGTGCCAAACTAGAAAACACTTCTTAAATATTCTGAAATACAAAATAAATCTCCAGACTTCCAGATATTCATATTATCGCTGCAACGATTTTGGCGTGTGAAAAGGTTCTCTTGTTGCTGGCTGGTAAACACCTCCCTTTTGCCATACAACCAATCATTCTATACGTGGCAACGCGGGTGATGAACGTGTTTTTAGATTTTGGAGCTGGTGCACGTGGCATACAGTTGGCAGCCTGGCTCTACGGGCCCGTGAGGCTTCATGCAGACGCGTTTGACATTGAAGCATAAACCAGGCTTTAGAGGTAAGACTGGGCAACTCAACACAACTCTAAACTAAAGCATCTGATTTAAACAGATGCTTTGACATTCTAGGTAAGCACAGGGAGCTTAGAAGAGGGCTCTACCTTACTCTCAGGATATGTTCTAGAGAAATAGGTATGGAGAGAAAGGCTGAATTCAAGTAAAAACATTCACTGACGTGGACAGGGATCATGGATAATACATTATAAACCAATAAATTAAAGGAAGTAAATGTGGTCGTTCTATTATCTGTGCACTCTTAATAAAGGGCGTAGCTTAAGGATGTAAGTCAACGGTGTGATTTTAAGTCGGAATATGTACGGCTGCATGTATACTGACATGTTAATGGTATATTCATTTATAGCCATAGCTTAGTAGGAATATTGTCAATAAATTTTCCAAATAAGGGCAAAACTGGAATATTGTATTGAACCACTGGTGGACACTGTTACAGGTGCGTATATGCAGTTAAGGAGGAGAGATAATTTGAGGCAATTTAAAAATTTGATATTGATGGGGAATGGGGATAGGGATGGAAATGTAACAATTTAATAAACAGCAATGCTGTTAATAGTGCATTTGAGTTAACACTACTACTCATTACAACTACTACTGTAGTTAACAGTAGTCATAGTTAATTTAAAGAGATAAATATAGAAGCCTTTATTTTTGTCTTTATTTTAAAACTAAAACATTGCTCAGTCCTTCTTTATCTAAATGTCGCACAACCATTGTATTTTTATTGACACACTATAAAATAACCATCTTGGTCCATGTTTGGGATATTTAACATCCCACACAAAAATGAAGATAAATGTCCCCTGAAGTATTCGATGACCGTCAGAGGGGCAACATGCTATACTGTAGGTGGGGCCTTCACTTTGAGGACCACCGTTCTGCACCACTGTAGCAGGAGAAGGGCTGCAACATGAACACACAGACATCAAAACTGTTCAGTTCTTCCTCTCAAAGAACAGACCCAGCTAAGATACTCTCTTATCGGCTTACTGCGAGGAACACACATGCATACAATGTACTGTAGATGTTTTAATGAGATACAGGTTCTTTTTGTTGAGCAGTCTGGCTACTACTGGCTCCATCTGCCTTGCAGGCCTGTTCAATCCCTGCCTTGCCTTGACTGTGTAATGCAATATCTATTTGAATTCGCACGTACTTACGAACGTGTGTGTGTCCACTCACATCTGCCTGTCTGTGTGCAAGCACAAGTTATGCTAATGGTTTTGCATACATGTCTGCGCACTCTCATATAGGTACAGATTTATATTTAAGATTTACTGTTTTTTAAATGAATATATGTGCTGTGTGTGTGTGTGTGTGTGTGTGTGTGTGTGTGTGTGTGGGCACATGTAATCCCCTGAACCTGTGCACACCTTTAAGTGAAGCACCAGTTCCCCTTCGCCACCGCCACCCACCCCACAAGCCTTGCGTGGTGTGACATTTTATGAACTGTGGCAGGCGATCTATTACCATACTTCCCACTGTAAGATTACATTTAACCGTTACCAGCCTCTTTCCCTGCTAGGCCAATCCTCCCATCCTCCACCATCTCTCCATCGCCTCATCCCTACAGTAGCGTGTCATTCCTGCCACTCGCAAATACATTATATCGTCATCACCTTCTTCTTCTTCTTCTTCTTTTTCTGCTATGTGATAGTTCCTTCCCCAGGTTCTCACTGCCTGGCCATACGTAGGCAGCAGCAGCACAGCTTTCACGTCCAAAGAGGGGTCGAGCAACTTAATAAGGATAGGAAAAGATACAGGTGACATGGTTAGCAAAAGAACTGAAGCGAGAGAAAGATATAAAGAGCGAGAGCCCTGGGATGGGAGGGAGAGCGAGAACTAGGGAGAGAGAGAGAGAGAGAGAGAGAGGGAAGGCATGAGAGAGCGCTAGAGAGAGGAGAGAGGGGGAGAGGGAGAGAGATTGTTTGTGGCAGAGGCAGGTGGCTGGATAGTCAGACAGCTCTTAGACGCCCGTCTGGGCAGAGCAGCCGCTTCCCTCAGTGGCTGCTGGGAGCAGACGATGAAAGCCACATTTACATGGACGAGCCGGAATAACCTCCGTCCCCCTGTAGATTTGGTTTGAACATCGGTGGGGACATCTTTCCACGTTTAGCCTCGAATTTTTGTCAAAATCTATGCGTTCATAACAGCATCAATCACTCATTGGGATCCTTTACACACTTCACTTGTCATTGACAATGACATTGGTGTTTTTTTCAGCAGCGCGATATTACGGAGATATTGAGAGAGTTGAGAGAAATGCAGTAAAACTTAAATAATATAAAATAACATATTCATATAAAATGTTGGTAGGAACATGTCCATACCATCCTTACCTAAACCCACGCCTATACCCTCTCCCATAGATGTGCGCTGGAGATGAGGAAATAGAAAGCCACCGAGGTCAAGGGTCGGTGAGAGGGACAGGCTAATAGACAGACACAGAGTGGAGTTAGCAATAGGTGAAGAAAGGGGAAACAGAGAAAGGCACAAAGAGGACTGAGATTCATTTACCTTTCCTATTATCTTCCATATTACACACTCCGGATGGGCATGCTAGGGTTCTGCAGCCATATTACAGGAGATAATGCACTTTTTCTGAGAGCAGGGCACCAGGCGGTGATCACTGTGTCTCTCAACAAGGTGTATTATTAGCAATGAGAATGCAGTGTGGACCACACGCTTTAGTGTGTTATTAGAGATGTCTGGATGCATGGATAGGTGGATGGATGGATGGATGGATGGATGGATGGATGGGTGGAGGGATGGATGGATGGATGGATGGGTGGGTGGGTGGAGGGATGGATGCATGGGTGGATGGATGGTGGATGGCTGGTTGGATGGATGGATGGGTGGAAAGATGGGTGGATGGATGGATGGTGAATGAATGGATGGGTGGGTGGAGGGATGGACTATGAATCCAGTTATCCAAACTTATTGTGAGGCTAAATGTCTTGTCACAAAACCAAACTTGGGGGATGAGCCCATCTATTCCACAATAATTTGACAGACACATTTTGGATGCCGTTTGGTCCATGGAGAACTTGCTCAAGCTGACGAATCATTTACTCTCATATAAAGTATGACACCAAACTGCTCTTCCCTTAATTCAACCTTCACATCCAATCACTTTTCATTTCCTCATAAATCTGCCTATAAGTATCCCAGTACTCCTATTAGGTGATTGCGTTTTAATTTGAAGCAGCGAATGAGCTATTTGCTGTGACTGAGACATTAGCCGCGTCATGCTGAAAATCAGCCCGGCACCTGTGTCAGTTTACCCTTGTTCACTCGCTTTGCCTCTCGCCCAGATAAAAGCGCACACCCTTTCCCAAAGATGAAATGAGACCACTTTTGAAAATGAGATTAGCCGTAGATGCCCTAGAACAGGCTGTGATGCCATTTAGTCGTTCACTTCTTGTATCGGTGCTGCTTTATAAGACCATGTGCCACACCCTAATCACACATTCACAAACTGCCAAGGTGACAAAAGTGACAGAACCAGTAGCTGGCTGGCAGATTAGTTGTTTTTCTTCTGCCCTACTTCTGAAGGGAGAAATGGAGCCCGAGTTAATTGCGGTTTCGGAAGGCGTCGGGAACGTTATCAGTGTTTCTGCTTGTCATCAGTTGAGTGGCAGCTAGATGGAAGCCTATCAACGAGACAGAAAAGGGGGTCAGAAATAACGGCAAAGGAGTGAAGTGAGGAAATGCAAGGAGATAGAGGAAGAAGAGAATAGAGTAAAGTAAAACAGACAACAGCAGAGAGGAAGCCAGCGAGATGGACTCTGTGAGAAGCGGAGATATTTAAATTCATGTCTCATCCGTGGCGGAGAGGAGAGAAGAGATCTGTTATCTCATTCAGTCATCACCGGCCCGCTTCTGATCAACAGAGCATTTTGATTGGCTGCACGCAAACACTGACACAGGCATGGTGATCAAAATCAGTCTCCGTTGCGCTCCTCTTCCTCATTTCTTCATCCTTCTTTGTGGCTCTCCCGTCCTCTCATTATCACAGAAACTCCAGAGCCGCCTCCAATTGGACCCTGGCTATTAATCCTCCCATTGTCTGAATAGCTGTACTACATTTTCTTTCTGTTTTCCAAAATCACAAGCTCCTTTGCGCCCATCTTTCAGGCTCCTTTTGCATTTGGATTTCGTTTTCGTTTGTCCTATTTTCCCTCTCAACTCCTCACTCAACTGTCCTTGTTTACCTCATTTTCTTGCAACACTTGCTTGCATGACTCTCATCACATTCTGTTCACGTCTTTATATCAAAGATACCACCTCTCCAGATGGTGCTGCATTCATGTGATCACCCTGCTATAATACGCTATGAAAGTTGTAAATATGTTCAGTCTTTACACACGCCGCTGCCAGGCTACAGCACTTAGCAGTATCTATCCTATAATGTCGGCATTGTGTCCTGCCAACGTAGTACATGAAATCCTCCTCTTCAGCTCTGGATAGTTATCAGAGAAATCTGCAGAAAGCAAAAGGAAGGAGGTTGACTAATGTAGGACATATTATGTCATTACATAACATAGAATGGAAGAGATCATTCCTGCCAATTATTCTAGCCATTTAAGAACATATTCAGGAGCTATGGCACCGTAAACAAGAAATACTGCAAACAATTGTATTGCTTCTACGATTTCTGGTTTCAGTTCTGCATTGTCTATTCACATATGCTAATTGGTTCGTTCTGGTCCAAGTGAATGAAATAGGTTGATTCTTAATGTGGGTTATATTGCCCACTGACTTGGTAATGAGGGTGCATTAGGGGTAAGTAGGTATTTAAGCTGGATTGGTTTAGCTCAATGATAACAGTGTAATTAATTGGGTCAATTGAGTTCTGCAGTGATTGTTTTGAAATTAGGCTTCCGTGGTCTTTGTGTTATTGTCTTTTGTTAGGGTCTTGGCCCAGACATCGATTAGCCTGATTGTCCGATTTGCAGGAAACCACACTGGTAATGAGAAAAGTTTTTCCTTCCCTAAAATCTTTCTATCTCTCCCTACAAACATTAGCCAATCTTTTGCACACAGCATTATCGAGAAGTGTGGTCACAATGTTCCTAAGTATGATTGATAGATTTTGATACTCCAAATCAGTGAAGTCACACTAAACGGAAGTGAGACGTAATTCCTGAAGGCTTTATGCTAATTAACTTCACACACACATTTGGCGCATGATTCTCTGAGAATCTCAGCACTTCTTCAGTCTCAAACTGAACGACTCGCAACAACTTCAGGTTACGCATTTAAATAATTAACTCCTGAACCATTTGGGAGTTTAAAATGCAGTTGGAAAATACTCCTACCATTTCGCACAAAGCATCTTTGGAGGGGCACCAGTATGAAGTCCAGAATGAACTGTTGTCCTGGTGAAGATGGACGAATGGAAAGTGGGGTGTAAATCCTAGTACTACTGTCAGAAACTGCAATTTAAAGGCAGGGTTAGTTATTCTCTAGAACGCTTGTTAACTCAAATTAAAACAATATCCCTCTGTAATGCCGCCATAAACAATAAAAAACATTGTGAAGCAAAGTGTAGTAGACTACTCTGGTAGTACTACGGCTTTGTTGTTGTGAGCGGTGTTTGCTAACATGTTTAAGTTCTTATATACAGAGCCAGGCCTGTGTAGAGGTAACGGGTTACTTTTTCAACACGCACAGAGAACGGTAAGATAGCAAAATGAAAGGAGATATTTTGTGAATTTGACAAAAAAGCATATAATTAGCTTGCAAAGCAACTATACCTTTAACACACATTTTCATGAAGTGACTATTAAGTACACTGACCACAGTTGGAGCAGCTCATTGGTGCCACCTTAAGGCGAAGGCCTTTTTCCCTTTTTGTTGAATTTTGGTGCATTTATTGGATTAGCTGACAGTAGAAAAGCTAATGTCAGGGAAGGAAAAGATGTATATGGAAAAAGAGTGAGGGAGAGAGGGAGAGAGGAAGAGAGAGAGTTAGGGAGGGATAGAGGGAGAGAGAGGAGCGGGAGAGAGAGAAAAAAAGAGAGTGTGTGACAAACATGGTAATGCAAGACGGATTTCAGCATGTGGATTCTATCAGAACGGATTGAAACGATCACATTCACACCACCACGGCACCATGTGACCTATACCTCAATACTCACCTCGTTTTAGGACGTTCACTTAAAGAATAATGTGTATCTCGCTGCTGCATAACTAGCCATTCCATTTCAAAAGCAACGTTCACGTGTCAAATTGATGGAATATGTTTAAAAGCCGCTCAGACTGCATGACACCTAACCCAGATAAATACTCTAATTATCAGTTCAGCTTTTCACAGCTCAACCGTGTGCCTCTGTTCTCGCATATTCATCATATCTACACACACACACACAGTCCCACAATTCCAGCCCTCCACATCCGCATTCGTATCCATCATGTCCTTTGTGGTAGCAGCAAAGTGAGATTTAGCGCAGTATCCCGCCTGGGTGAGTATACAGCGGGCTTTGTGGCCAAATCCATATTGAGTTGTCTACTGAAGTGAGCAAGATTGAGTTAAGCTCGTCATTCATCTACCACTAATACTGTTTCTGCCCTTTTCCTTCGCACGAGTGGAATGGAAGTATGGGGTTTGAGGAGGGGAGAGGTAAGGGTTGGGTGAGGAATGGGAAGGGCACAAGATAATTACGCCATCATTTCTGCATTCCTTCTGAGTTCAGCTACGTGGTTAGTTTAACACTTGTGGTTTTAAATGAGCTTGCTCTTTTCACAAGACCAATAAAAGAAGAACATCCCTGAAGGAATGAACAGCGCTCCATGCGCTAGCAACAGCAATGCTAACTGTGCTCGGCTGTGTGCAAATTAGTTTTATAAGGTGGTAACATTTCACACACGAACAAGTGGTCACATACACGTAAATATTTCTGAGCACACTATCAACATGCTCTTACATTGCCGTTGCCACTTTTAAAGTAGTTTGCTGATTTATTTACCAATTAAGAGTTTACTAACTTGCTTACCAGTACCAAGCTGCACATAAATTACATTCGAGCATAATGTGATCTATTTGTTATTGCTATAAGCCTATACATCTGCTGGATTATCTCTTCTAAACTAAACAAATTCTAGAGCTGAAGGTAGTTATTTGTTGAGGAGGCACGGTTATTTCTATTGTATATACAGTATGCTTCAACTATTTGGCAAGTTTGTTGCTGGGATTAATAACATTCACACAGACACACTAAGGTTTTTGAATATGTAGCTCAGAAAATATAAATGAATTAGAATTGAATATGAAGCCCATTCCTGTGGTTTTATTGGCCTAGTTCTGATCAGAACTGGACAAACACATCAATGCATGGTACATTGACTGCATTTTATAGTGCTTTTCTAACCTTCAGGCCGCTCAAATCTTATTACTGCCTCACATTTACCCACTGATTTTGTTTGTATTTATTTGTTTTTATTTATTTATTTATTACGTTTTAACCAGGTGATCACATTGAGATTATAAACTTTTTTTTAAGAGAGACCAGGCGAAAAAGCAGTAAACCTCCAGTAGAGTTTAATCTTGATATCTATACATTCTAACACTGTGGACTAGGATGTACAATTAAAACAACAATAAAATATAAAAATGAAATTGATACAGATATTTAAAACAACCTGGTACAAATATTTTAAACTAGCTGAGTACAATCATAAACAATGGCAACAATTATTTGAGATTTAAATTAATCAATGGAGATCAGACTGCAGCTTTAAATCTGTCTGTAAAATATTCCAGCTGGATGGAGCACAAAAGCTAAAATCCCTCTTGCCAAGCTGTACGGACCTTGGGTATAGACAACAAATTCAAGTCACAAGATCGCAAACTATAACAGCTGGTGTTTTGTGATAAGTATGTGTGGAGATAAGTGGGGTGCATACCAAGGATGCACTTGTAAACTAAAGTAAGCCAGTGTACTGTATCTGCCTCCACATTGCTAACGAGGGCCAATTACTGATTTTGTACAAAGTACAATGAACCATCTTAATTTGATACAGTTGTGCCTGTACAATGTTAAAAGCAGATTGCATATAAGAAAGTGCTTGATTAATAGTAGAAGCACTGCAATAGATAACAGTGTCGTCAGCATAGAAATGGAAATTTGCAATTGGAACATCTTTCCCCATACTATTTATGTAAATAGTAAATACAATTGGACCCAGGACTTTACCCTGTTGGGGATGTCTGCCATGCAAAGCACCAACCATCCATCGAAAGCAGTTAGGTATATTTTGCTCTGGGACACATCGACACTAAGTTAGGAGTAAGCAGAACAATACTAACAAACCGACAAACACAACACACAAAGACGAAATACAGGAAGATGAGACACGTCATTGGACAGGGCAAAACAAAGCCCAGGTGAAAGCAATACACAATTAACACGAGGGCAGTGACACATGGGGTGTTTCTCAATGTCAAGGAAGGATCCTTAATGGCTGGATTTCAAGAATGCTACGCCATCAAATCTCGACAAAGTACCGTTCCAATGTCTAGGATGCTTTAGAATTCTACCAAGGACTCAGTCCTTCGATCAGAGGATTTTGAAGGATGCATGTGTGCATTCTCCGCATTGTAAAAATACCCACAATCCTGTGCGAACGTCAGAAGAGATTTAAAAATGGCACAAAACGAAACTAACAACAATACAGCACGATCCATAGTTTTTTCAAGTGTTATTAAAAAACGAAACGCGCGGTTTAATTAAGCATAATGATTATAAAGGCGGGACTTTTTTTGAATGGAGTCATCTTGCACACTAGCTAGGCCGTTCCATTACGTGTTCTTTGAAAATCTTTCCTAGCCTCCAAAAGACCCGACTAGGAAGGCACTTGGAAGGATCCTTCTTACCAAGGAAGCATCCTTGACATTGAGAAACACCCATGGACTGGGGAACCAAAACAATCCCACAGAGAAACAAAGAACAAAACCCATGGCACGGCTGGAACCATGACAGTTTCCCTCACTTGCCTTTAGTGCTGTCTCAGCAGTGTTTCTGAGGCTAATGTCAATGGCATTAATCTGTCCATGGATTCTCTCGAATCCCTACAAGTTCATCACACATGCTGTGCACACTCTCATAATATCTGACATCAGCATAGACCACCTGTGTCAATATACACACTCACACTTACACATGCAAACAAACACAAATCATTAGCTCCAGTTCTGATTGGTGTCGGCTATACCCCTCTCACCCCTGCAGCTCTTTCAGTAATAATGGACTTGTTGGACAATAATTAGACAGAGTGAATAAGCATCCAATTAGGCCTTCCATTACATCTTTATTATAGGCATTTCCAATTGCGCCCAGAGGGAGACACAGCACTATATTATGATTGTCACGGCCTTAACTGATGCGGCGGAAAGGTGGAACTGGGAAGAATGCTTGGCTACCGTTGATGGCCACAATAACAATTTGTTAGCTTATGACCCATGATCAGAGTTTAGTTAAGTTTTGTGACAGTGTAATAGATATATAATCAGCCAGACTGTTGATAAATCAACGTTACGCTTTGTACAATTTCCATGCGTTTTTGCTGCTGCAACATTGATGAAATGTCACCGCACCTTCTTAACTGTGGTATGAATCTTTAATTTGCATCTCTATCACAGAACCCCTGAGCAAACTAGCAGTTTTTACACTTGGCCAATCTATTGCTCTTTTATGTTATGAGATCTTCCAACTCTCTTATCCCTTAATTTTTTATTGCAGCTTTATCCCTATTCATCATACCCTCAAACACTCTTTAAACTTGAAGATATAAGACTCTTGCAAAGGAAAAAGTCCTGGGTGATCACCGGAAAGTTTTTGACATGCAAAGTCAACCCCTTAAGCTGCCGCTGAATGTTTTAGAGGAGCCGCGGCTCTTTTTCTTGGGCAGAGTCAAGGCTGCTCCTCAGTCCACAGGGCTTTGGAAGGTAGGAGGGAGTCACAGTAGTACCTGTTCTGTTCCCCTCGCCTTCTCACACTAATTAGAGGGAGTGGGCTTTATCTCGGCGCGAGCGGGGACACTCATTTACTTTCTCAAAGCGCGTGAGGATTTCAAGAGATTAAGCGTACATTCGTGGGAATTTAATAATGTGTTTTATTAAAGAGGCTCCTGTGCATAATGTGCACAGAAACAATTATTTAGTTGCAATCTTTGAATTAGTGAAAGATATGCTACAACTTTGAAATTGTAGTGAAGCGCATCATGTTTGTATGTGTGTGTGTGTGTGTGTGTGTGCGTGTGAATAGTACGCAGCGTGGTGGCAATGATAAGGAGGGGGCTTAAGCAATGGGCTCCCTAGACCTAATCACTCCATGCATTTCAAAGGCGAGAGCACCAATTAAAAGTGATAGGGCTCAATATTGGCTTAGGGGCTGCCACAGTGAAGAGCAGCGCAACCAACATGAAAATCAACTATAGCCAGCCAGAGATTCAAAGAGAAGTGAGTCATAGAAATGCACAGGGCCTCTATGGAGCCTCAAAAGGAGTAAAGGGGAGAGACTAAATTAAAGATATATTTAAAAAATAACAAAGCCATAGCAGACTGAAACTTTCAGTGATTCTGTGTGTGTGTGTGTGTGTGTGTGTGTGTGTGTGTGTGTGTGAGGTGAGGTGAGGTTTAGCGCACGTGTGCCTTGGTGTGGCCAGGATCAGAGGGCTTGTGATCTTCTCAAATTCCTCAAAGTAGCTAGAAAGGTTTGTGGGAGTCTTTGATATGTGAGCAGGAATGAATTACTGACTGAATGAGTCAATACATCAGACACATTCTGTTTTCAGCCTGCTTTGTTCCTGCTTATTCACCCTTAAGGATTTAAGGAAATCTATAATTAATATTAATTTGACTTTGTGTGTATTCAGTTGCCCTAAATAAGTCATGTTATCAGAGTAAATCAGCATTGAAGCACAAAAAACTAGGAGAGGCTATAATAAACATGTTTTAATCCGTCTAATTCAAGATAGATAACATTTGTTTAGCACTGACAGATAATTAACTGTCCATGAACGTCACATGAAACCAAATTAGTCTCAGTATATCAAGTTTGTTTAATGAATTGCAGACTCATAACCTATACTGAAGATTTCTACGGAAGATGTTGTATTTGTATTTGTTATTTATTAGTGTGTCACACATAACTGTATTCAACAGCTCAAGCAGAGGGAATCACAAAAGAAATATGAGACGACTCAAAACTTGAGTTGTTTAACCCAAAACGTGAGTGAATGGACTACACAGTGAACCGGAAGTTGTATATCCAGACAGCAACAGTATAGCTGCTGTAGGTCACATGAA
>JAODOY010008941.1:0-29808 GCA_025399855.1 Forbesichthys papilliferus | reverse complement strand
GACAGAGAGAAATAGAGCAAGAGAGGAGAGAGAGAGATAGAAACAGTGAGACAGAGAGGGGGGCAAAGGGGGGTGGGGGGTGGGGCAGAGATAGAAATAGAAAATATAGATATAGAGTGAGATAGAGAGACGAAACAGAGAGACACTAAGAGAGAGAGAGAACTGCTGACTGCATTTAGCTAAATGATGAGCGGTGGCTCCCACAGGGGTGTAGTCTCTCTCCCCCACCTTCCCTCGGCTGCAGCGGGGGGGGGGTGGGGTTGTGTTTTGCTATGGCTAACCTTAATAATATGCTTCACCGTCCAGTGTGTTTCACTCCAAACAGATGAGGAGGAGGATGGCAGTGTGTGTGTGTGTGTGTGTGTGCGTGCGTGTGAAAACATGACAGTGGATACGTTCAATGTTCTTGCGCATGTTGCTGTGTTGTGCTGCTGCTGACCATCTATCTATTCTACTGCATAAGAAGGGGAATGACCGCCACCTGTTGGTGAGACCGGAGATGTAAAGTGATAGACTGACAAAGGACGTTTAGCGGGTGTCAAGGTTTACTGATTTTACAGTGTGTTTTTAAACGGTGATAACACAGTAGCGTCTGTATGAGTTTTACTTCACCGTCACGTACAAAACATACATTTGTATGAATGCACTGTACATGTGCTTGTAAGGCATTCATTCAAGTTTCTAGCTCACTCTCTACAACAGAAATTACAGCGACACTGTGTAAATTGACCTTGACAATTGACAAACATTCGTATGCATCTATAATCTAGTACTTGAAAGAACAGCATTTTCATTATGAGGGCAAAACAAAACATCAACAGCCGGATCATACATTTGGGGACCATAAATTCCGTGCACGCATGTCACGTGCACACGCACACAGTGTGTCCGTGCCAAAAGGTGTTATTTGATGGTGGTGAAATCAGGGTCACTATGGGCCAATCACCATGGGCTTTAGAAGAACGAGAGGAACAGCTGACCTTTTATGCCATGTATAGCTGGCACGCACACACACACGCACACTCACGTGCGCACACTCACGCGCACACACACACACATCGCTGTCTTTCTGGTGCTCTTTGTGACACACATTGCGTGAATTGCATATGACAGCTCAATAGCCTGAAGAGCACAAGGTGCTGGAAATAAGCATTCTGACAAGTGCAAACTGTAATTATGGGTGATGATTGGTACCCACAGCACAACAAACCCGCAACATGACAGAGCCAATTACACGAATCAGATGTTATTAAAAAGAATATGGCAGCTTATGAGAAACACAATGTTTCACTCCGTCAAATGGAAAGGAAGTGTGAGAAAGTTTGTGTGTGTACTCAAATGTGAAGTTAGATGCAGGGTATATGCATTCCATTAAGCCTAGCGTGTGTGTGTGTGTGCGCGTGCACGCGTGTGAGATATCTTTTATGACAATGATGAGCCGACACTAGCAGCTGTGCTAACTGCCAGTCGCTAGCTAACATTCTCAACTTATTTTTACATAAACTTAAAGCTGTGCGGTGGTATTGCTCAGCCTGCACATTAAAGTAGGCCATCAAGTACAACAATGTGTGCTAATCCATCTACTGCCTTTACAGAGGCCAACCATGACTGTTATGGCCTGTTCAAACTAAGGACCCGCTATGAAAGGGCTCACATGCCAAGCTAAATTCCCATTTAGATTATCTTCATAGTATTGTATTCTGAATACATTTTAAAAAGTTTAATAGATTAGATACACGTCAATGTGTTTTATCGTAGTTATAAACAGCAATACATTAATGCAGCTGATCTGTGTGTGTGTGTGTGTGTGTGAGTGTGTGTGTGTGTGTGTGTGTGTGTGTGTGTGTACGTACACATGTGTGCAGAGGAAAGGATAGCTAAATTCTCTGCTTTTCCAGGCCAGCTCTGCATCCATCACCATGGCAGCCCAGCAAAGCCAATCTCCCCTCTGTCTCATCCTATTCTATCACACCGGTCCAACCAACAACTTTATCAGCTAGCCAACCTTCATGAAGATACATGGCGCTCTGCGCAACGTGAGGATTATCTTCGGGCAGGGTGGACTTTATCCAGGCCTCACGCATGTGATTAGTTGCTGGCATTGCCGTCTGTTCTAATTACCTTGAAACTGTGCCGCAAACGTATTCAATCTTCCGTCTTGGTATTATTTATTTTTATGTGCACATATTTGTGCCTCTACTACGCTAACAGTCATCAATTACTGGAGCACATAATTTCTAAACAGCATACTCAAAACTATGTAGTCAAAGGGTTTAGTAGGAGGAATGAATGGTGCACAGTAGAGATAATAAAGGAATACTTTTTATGTTTTAAACGTGAAAAAGCCAAACACAATTAGTTGCCAGAAAAGCCCACAAACCATTGTCTGTTTAGACCAAAATATATGGCACACATTTCATGCGGACAGAACCAGCGTAAAGAGAACTGGTTCTTGAGAGTGGAGACATCACATAACAGCCTGAGATAAAGGAATATATGTAAAAATGGGGTAGAATGACGCAAAAGACAAGAATGCCAACTACACTGGCCTAAAGCTACTCAAATCTGACACCTCAACTGCGATACAAAAGGGAAACTACTGTATTAGCCTTGGTTTGTTCAGAATAGTCCTTAGAAACAAGCATAATATACAAAAATATACAATATAAGGCTTACAAAGGTCTTAGGCTCACAAAACAATGTCGTACCCTTCCCTCTACAACCACCGGCACTTTTACTAACAAATTAATTTAAAAACAAACAGTGAGCAAAAGCAGATATCTGGAGGGTGCTTGGGGAAAAGGGAGGGGGCTGCAATGAAATCAGAGAGTGTAAAACACAGAACATCCAGAAAAGTCTCCTGATCACTGCAGACCACTGAAAAGGCATGGGTCCTTCAAACCCTTTGCAGCACAGCATACAGTAGGGTAAGGCCACTGCAACAAAATGTCAAGCTTAGATGTTTGCTTTTTCTAATCTTGTATTCAGGACACGGTGACCTTACTGTGGGGAGACTGCGAGCCTGGGAAGTCAGTTTGGAGTCCCGCCACTTCGGCACAGCTCAAAATAAAGCAGCTCTAATTGTAGCACACATGACAACTATGCTATTAGTCATACGGCTAACCTGTAATTATGTAGCTTTAATACAAATGTCCAAACCACAGGCTGCAAGGATGGAGCTGGAATAACTAGCCAGCATTAACTTTTATTTCATGAAATGACCTCACGTTACTATCGCGTGGAGATAGATTAGAAACCAGAACACGATATTTATCATTACCCACAATAAAAGCAATGTGAGTGGCAAAATAACACCATCACCTTCACTGAACAAATGTATTCGTTTCTGATGATTAATGGGGGAAATACATGCGCAATCACCCACAAAATATTTGCAAAAGAACATCACCACCTACTGAGATTTCTATGCAAATTACAGGTTCGCAGTTACACAGAAGGATTGTTATTTGCCCCGAATGAACAAATGTAATGCATCGCTCCAGTAAATAAACACATGCACATCAAAGAAGCATGAAAGTGAATGAGAGAGAGAGAGAGAGAGAGATGGAGTAGAAAAAGACTAGAGAAGGAAAATATTGTAGTAGAAATTACCTGAAATTGTCTCTGTGCACACAATGCCCTAATGTGAGTTATCTAGCAAGCATTACAGGCTTGCTAGAAGAGGACTGTGTGAGATGATCACTGTTACAAATTCTGGCAGACACATTTGTAATGGAAGTTAGCGGCAGCAACGAACAACCACAAAATGCTTTTCTCTTTTACACCTAAATAAAGCACCTATCAAAAACGCCAGCAGGAACCATTAAAAGATACTTTATAAAAGAATAAACACATCGGTTCGCAGCAATGCAGTGAGAGGGTAATTGTTGTCAATTTGTCAATATGATTACAATTTTGAGAAAAATTAAGTATAACATGCATGAATAATCTAAAGAATATTCTAATGTAATATTGAATCTCATCCAGGCGCGCCTACGTCCATCACTTGTATGACTTCATTTGAGCAATATTGTCAATGCTGCTCTGACCCAGTATCACCATGGCTGTGGTTCAGTCATGGGCATTTTGCCGTCGGCAGACTGTGGAAGACTATCACAGCCCTCAAAGATGTTGCTTTTATAGCTCAGATATAGTTCTAAAAACTTGGATATTTCCTCATCGAGGAATTTGCTGTGCCATTGCTTTTATGGAATACCAGCACTCAAGGAATGTGCCTCGTCCAATCAACTTGATTAGACAAGGACTTAACCTAACTTTGGAAATTATTTTGGGTAACTGGGTGATTGTCATTCAAATCTAAAGAATTTCTGGCCATCACAGATAGCAATGCAAAAACAATATATAAACTTGCATGACCAAATATGTTTACATATTAATGCTATAGCCATGGGCTTTATTACACTCATATCAGATGGGAGAGACGTAAACTGAGCTGCTAAAAAAAGCCTATGTGATGTATTAATATATTTATTTATTTATCAGTGTGTAGAAAAACCGTGAAAGAAAAGCTGCGGTGTCTCAATAACTCACCCGTGAAATAATTAGCTGTTCCCAGTCTTTGGATGTCACTCCGGTCCTGTCTTCGTCAATCAAGCTGTGGGCAGGACCATATCTTAAAGCCTCTACAGGAATTAACCTGCTGCGCAGACAGGGCCAGGGACACACCTCACCATAGTGCAGGTGGCCTTTTAACATCTAGGTTGACAGCCACCCCACTGCATAACAGGAGGACGCACATTCAGCTATGAAAGGAATACGCAAGCAATGATGAGTCATCTATACTGAGTCAACTATAACGTAGGAGGCCGACATATCTAATTTCATATCATGAACCCAGGCCCCACCCACTCTATGCATCACAGTATCCGTAAAGTTGGACTCAGCTATCCTGAAGGCTGATTGTTGATATTTGAAGTAATCATAACAAAAAACATATCTCCCTTCAATTCCATAGGGTGCTCCCTCAGACGCACTACCCCTAGACTTTGACAAACATTGCCATGGCTTGGATAGTCAGTGTTGTGTGGTGCAGTCTGCACCATTTTGTTTGTGTTCCCATTTATAATGCCAGGGACGTGTGAAACCAGATATTTTTTTTAGCTATAGCAGGCCGTGAGGGAGATGTTCGCTGAATTTGACAAAGAGTGTATTAGCTTACAATCGCTGACTCCAACTTTAATCATGATTTAGGAAACACGTTTCGTGATCGATGACCCCCTGCAGATCCACTAAAACTACAGTAATAGGCAGACTGGTTTGCAACTTTTGCCATTCTATTGATACCAGGGCACAATCCCTTAACCTGACATGCCAGAGGAAAGTCCATCTGGGGAGCCGTACATTGAAATTGTTTGTGAATGGCAGGTACTTTCAAAAAAATACTTCACTGTCGGCACCATGGTCGGCACACCAAAACCACACCCGTATAGCTATAAACACAACGCTGATTGGAAAACCACACCCGTATAGCTATAAACACGACGCTGATTGGAAAACCACACCCGTATAGTTATAAACACGATGCTGATTGGAAAGTTCAGTTGCTACTCGGACACATTCAAAATAATTCCGAGGCTTTCTCGACTGATTCTCACGGCGAAATTAAACTGAAGCTCAGGATGGTCTCGCGAGGCTACCAATCCCTGGAAGACAGGTAAATCACCCAATTACATGGAGGGTTCTCATTGATCTCACATCAGCACCTCCATGGACACAGCCTGCGTTCTACTGATATGCCACTCGGGTTTACCGCTGAGCTGTGAAATGAATATTCACGGCGCTCATTTTCTCAAAGGAGGCAATTCCACGGGTCCTCTGGGCATTTAGTGCAGAGAGAGAAGCCTGTAGTAGGAACTGTTGCCCTGAAGGAGAAGGGCTTTAACAGTAACAGCTCTGTAAGTATAGAGTGAAACATACTTGACTTGGTTAAATCAGTATGGGTCAGGAGGACCCTCCAATAACTAGTGGGAGGAGTGTGTGTTATTAGTTTTGACAATAAGTGCATCATTTTGAATGTGTCCAAGTAGCATCTGAAACGACTAGATGGTTCATCCAATCAATTGCAAAATATTTTTTTTAAAGTTAAAACGACCTCTATATCGACAGGTATTGGTAGGGTGTACATTATAGGATTAACAGTAGGCCATCATACAGTTGAAAAACGCATCTTTATAACAGGTGAAAAAAAACTCAAAACCAACAATCTACAGAAATTCAACAGGAAGCGCACAGTACCTACTGTACGGTAGATCTCAGAAGGCACGCAGCAATGCTTTTCTTTCATCACAACATAAACTGAGAGGAGATCAATCCTTGTGCTGTAACTCCTGGTTGCTCAATTGGCATGTCACTAAACTGAGAGGTCGCAAGTTTTGGCTTTAATGACGCACCTAATTGAATATCACAAAGGGAGTTCTTTTATGTGAAATTCCTTCCCCGGTAGAAATAAAAGTGTTACGTCTCTGCCTGCCTTTGGTAAGGAATATGTAAATTAGATTTCGTCTTCCGGAATATCATCATATTCCCTGCACGACGAGCCTCATTGTGAATGCACAACAAGCATCAGGATTTGCCCTCACTTTGTTTTGCCTCCATTACAAAAGGGTACATGTGTCAGGGCTCACTAGACATCCGAACTTCCTAAAGGAATTTTATATATTGTTTTTTTTCTTTTGTTTTGTAGGCATATGTGTGAATTGCGCTTGTTTAGAATTCACCACAATGCCTTGTGGCTGGATGTAAACAATGCCTTGGGTGTATTAAGACAGAAGAAAAGTTATTGCATCAGGACTAATTTAATTACAGAGTGGTCATTTCTTCAACTTGCTGACAAGGCAAACCTAAAGATGCAAACACATTCCCAAAGCTAGTTTACTCTGCAGTGAACAGAGCAGAGAAATGGTGGCCCACTTACAACCTCAGTTTCGCCACAGCCTACAACAGCAACATTGGAGTCGCTCTCTCTGACACACACACACACACACACACACACACACACACACACGGTATAGCTTTTTTGAATATGCCTGTCACATACACTCAGTATAGTTGACTCCATTGGATCTATTTCTGTCCTGTACCAGGTGTGGGAGAGCAGAAGACAATTTCCTTGCTTTCATTACCCTAGAAATGGTTTGCCGACGCTGAAGTGCCCTAGCGCATGTGCCCAGTACCCACACACACAGATGGCACAATGTACAAAATGAAACAAATATACAAATGTCCATTTTCACAGTCTATCCTCCTCCTGCTCCTGCTCAACTAGTTAGCTAACAAATATACAAATGTCCGATTTCACAGGAATCTACCTATCCTCCTTATGCTCCTGGTAAACGTTTTCAAACAAAGCTTTAGAAACTATGAGCTTTCTTAGGGCCCGATCACACCAATACACGTCGCTAAAGGTACGGCCGCTTCAGAAGCACTTTGATAAACCCCCGATCACACAGAGACGGGCTGCCTGGACCAACTGTCACAGTGACCTACAGCGCAACTCCTTGCGCTGAAATGTTGAGAAGATTTTAACTTTTATGCGTGTCTAAAAAACGCAAAAAATAAACGTGAAGCGCGGCGCCATAAAAAAAAAAATCGTATGCCAGAGATGTAGCTACTACCATGGGAAAACAATGGTTTGCTAGCGGCGCATCTTGGTGTGATCGGGAATTTAGAAAAACACATACTGGACAATATGTTGCATTGCATATCGGAATTTTGTCTTGTGACTCCGCTGGGTGCAATGCTTCCTATTGGTGCTTGGGCCTGATGATTGGTGCCTGATGTACCGCAACCGCCTCCGATGTGCGTTAGGGTTTAACTCTGTAAGACTCGTGTGATTTGTCTGTTGTGTCAGGCCACTAGCAAAGCAGTGTTGATTCTGTTGAATTACAATGGAGTTTACAGTAAAATCAAGAGAAAGATCATGTGAAATTGGGTTTTGGGTGTCAAATGTGTCACGATAAATACAGGGCAATGCTTAAAGAGGCTGAAGTCTGCCAAGTGGTAGCTGCTCTAATAATCCACATCTGTGCAGAAAACAGACCTCCTGGTTATTTCTTGGCTATGTGGGATTCCAAAATAGATGTTTGTAACAAGTTCTTGGCTTCTTAATATTTCATAGGCCTTCTTAGCTAGAAGAACATCCATTATTCACAAAGAGGTGGTCACAATTAACAGCTCTGCCAATCAGGTGTGTGCCCCAATGCCTCAGGGGAAGGGGGCGTGTAACAAATGCTAGGCATTAGAAGAAAGATAACTAAACATGACTGGAGGATGAGCTATACTACTACGCACTATGTGATTTTGCCAAGTAGAATGTGTTCCTGGATCGACATCACGCTCCTAGACCAACATTTTCATTAATCCTCTGACATCACCAGTGTATAATGTCATCTAGTTACCCTTTAATGTTAGTGAACAATATCTTATTGGCATATATATTATTTTTTTTTTTTTGCATTTAATTACATATTATTAATTAATTTACTGAGGTCAGAGGGCTTGGTTAATGGCAATGTTGGTCCAGGAACGCATGAGGTATGTTGATGCAAGAACACGTTCTACTTGGCAAAATCACATAATGCCACCAACTCCCCTTATAGAGCTCCTAGGTTCACACTGTTTTTTAACCCTTCCCTAGTCCCGCAGAGCACGCCTTTCCTTACAGAACGTCTGGGACACAGCGCTGGCCAACTGCGTCAGTACCCGCCTACTTGACAAGCGAGGTGTTTTGGGGTTTTGATTGACATGCAGGACGACTAACTAGTAACTTAATGACCAAGTCGGATGTTAAACTTGATGAGGAAAACTAAACATCAGGACTCTTATCTGTTTACAGGTTTTGTAAATATTTACAATTTGTACTGATTAAAATACATGTTTTTATTAAAATTAGTAAATAAAACATCATTGCACCAGAAATTACGGAGACATACTTGTGAGCGACAATACCAACAGCCAATGGTTATCAACAGTACTACTTCCCGAAAGTCAGAAGGTCTTAGGTCGCTCTTAGGAGGGTATATGCATCATACGTTCAGCAGAGAGTTGCCTATGTGACGTAGTGCTAATGAACGGAGGAGGCTGGGACTACCCCTTCCCCTACTACCGGTATTAAGGGTGAAAGTTACAAAAACGGTTTTATGCTTCTAGCATTTATAATATACAGCAAGCATTTTTTTGTTTCCATTCCTTATACCCTGCAGGCCAATGATATTCAAGTTTCAAATTAAAGAACACAATAATTGTGTTCCTAAAATGCAACAGTGTGTGAAGATAAAGATAGTACAAACAAGACATTACTGACTCTTATAATACCTGTTTACCATTCCATGAAATTCTACACACTAGTCAACTGTTCAATGGCCTCAACATGCTGTAATGCTAAATGTATTATGCTGATATATTTCACCTCTCCCTCTATAGTGTAGCTAAGCTAAGTTGTAATTGACTAGGTATAATAAAACTAGCCTAATATGAAGTAGGCCTAATTATTAACGGTCTCTTAGTTTCACAGTCTTTTCCATATAGGTTTAATGATTATTTTGAAGAGACCCTGAGAGCATTTCAGAAGGCTTTGGTAGATTACAAGGAGTCATGTGGCCGTGGGACACACGTTTGTAACGGTGTATATTGTTGATATTTGTCTTTTTGTTTGCCGCGTTGTGGATGGGGCAATTTATTTTTGAATGGAATAACATTACCTGTTATTTGTTTCAAACTAAAGTAATTGTGGCTACTTAGTCCAGCCATGTTTGTGTTTTTTGTTGGTGTTGGGTGGATGGGGACAGAGTGGCATTTCTTTATTCTAAGTAAAAGTCAATTAACATTTTCCTTCATATGGTCACGTATGAATGGGATCACAAATCTATAGGCTTTTCAGGGAAATATCCCCAATTTCCCACCTCAAGACCAGTAACATTTCAAGGAAAATGCCAGTGTTGTGAATGAAAGCAGTAACATTTCAGGGACAAGCATAAAGTGCTCATTATCATCATCTGCTGTACTGTCCCTTGACCCATCTATTCCAGCATTGCCATGGCATGTGTGAAAATGTGCCAAAGGGAAATATTTACTAATGTACCGTAGCTACATGAGAGAAAATCACCAAACATTATCCCAGTAATTTGTAGGAACTATACGTTTAGTCATCCTTGACCAAAAATTGTCATATTTTGATCATTTGTATAACAGTTGTTAATACTTTTGGGGGGGTCTTAAAACATCCTCTCCCTGGGGAAGCATGCTCTGTGAATGTCTGGTGACATCCCTGTCTTGTAGTGTCTAGTTTACTTAAGTTTCAGGCTTCTGCTTAGTAACAGACACATGGGGAAGGAATGGGGGGTTGCTAGATTTAAGATGCAATGATGATAGGAATGGTTATAGGAGAGTGGATGCAGCCGTACTAGAAGTGTTAGAATGATGTGTGTCTCACTTTCATTTTAAAAGGGATATCCGTGGATGTAAAGCAACATAAATCATACATTTTATAGTGGCACTTTTTCCCCCCTCTCTATTACGCACACACACGCACACACACATTACACCGTTTCACAGAAGCACACTTACTTTTGCACATTTGCAAAACGAAATAAAAACAGGTGATGTAATTTGCAGTCGTGTTGCAGGTGCATTTTTACCACGGAATAGGAAAGCACCCGTATTTCTAAAAATCTTAAATTTGTTGCCAAAAGATATTACATCATCAGCAAATTCAAACATAGCTGTTACGCCATTGCAATAGGAGAATACATTAGCACTTAGTGTGTGTTCTATTTATGACTAGAACTTTCTCACGTCAAAACTGATTTTGTCGACTGACAGCCTGTAGCCTAAATTGAAGAATATGCTCACACTCAATCAGGCTGTTGTCTATATAGCAGCCTACTGTATGTATATATAAAAACAAAGTAATTTTCTAACGAGTTATTGAAGTGTTTACTTACTATATTTACCTCCGCTGACCATATTCACACATGGGACGTGGAACCGCAAAGAAGTAGAGAACCACATTGCTGATGTAGGCTACTATAGTCTATCATCATACCTCTCTAAGTGCTCATCAGCTCACCGAAGCTGTGTCTCAGCCTACACGCCGTATATATGCCTACACGCCGAGCAGTTATTATGTGATCACTGCTGTGAGATTGTGGGCTCACCACAACCCCTAGTGTTCGCATATATAATTACATGAGTGACACGGACTGGACTGCTTAGCTATCTTGCGCCTTGCACTAGCTTGGAGTTACATATTGTGAACATTAGATGGCAGCACACATGTAAATAAACAACAAAACCCAACCCCTTTTATTTGTCACGCACCAGTATCACACTTGCAATAGCTGAAACATTCACTTAAATAAAAAATTTTTGTTTGGAAGTGTCTAGGTCGATTGCTCCACCAAAAATGGTCACAATAAAGGTAAACTTCTAGTTAATTACATTTAAGTAGTGGAACAGGAGTACACTTACTGCATAAAGAGACATTTACAGTACATGCATTTGATTTAATAGGCTATGCACTGTATTCTGGATAGTATAGACTAGAGCCATATCTAAGATCTGAACCGTGTTGGAGTTTGTTTGAGTACTATAGTGGGGTCTATTGCTTTCGTATTTCTTTACCTTACATTTTCCAGTGTTGTTTTTGTTAGAATGTCTCTAGTTTTGAGTTGAGTTTTTCATGTTTTACATCAGGTTTGCGTCAGCGGTTTGAAAAGGTTGTTTCTAACAGCAAGTTTTATTGTGCCATTGTGTGTTATGGAGGAGTTGCTGCTAGTTGGACACACACACATGCACACATGCACGCACGCACATACACACACGTGCGCGCAAACGTGCACACACGCACGAACCCCCCCACACACACACACACACACAACATAATACTTATTATAATAATTTGTTTTAGAAACATTATACAATGTTTGAGAATAAAATATTTGAGAAATATACACAAAATAAAATAATACTTGCTTATTGGGAGGGCATGGGAGACAATTGAGAGTTGAACAAGTTGTTGAATGAAGAAAGATTAATGATTTTGGTTTAAAGAGTAAATAGGATTCTGTGACTTAATATTATTCAGATTGGTGAAAATGGAACACATCATTCTGTTTTTCTCTCTCATCTAATTCAACATTGTGATACGGGGATGTAATGTTATTGATGAGAAGTTTATGTGAAGAATCAGAGAAAGCATTGGAGGACACAGCAGCACTCAAACAAACACTCCCCATAGGTTACCTGTCTTGCTAAATATGTCAGATCCATCGATGGCAGAAACATGCTGAAACATTACACGAGTCTGTCTCTTTAAAAAATACAAAGGAAAATTTTCATGGAAGAAAAAAATATAACTACGGCCATGCGCAGTAGGCCTACAGTTGTAGATTAAGTGCGTCAACTTATTTTGTTTCTGAAGTTGCAGTATTTAATGATATGGTAAGTCGTGCAATCTCTGACAGAGCTTTGTTAATGATACACAGTAGCCTACGTGCTGTCAGGTAGTTATGAAGTTACAGTTTAATATGACTATGACATGTCTGCAGGAAAATGGATAGGAAACTATGGATAGAGGATACAAATCGTATTTGATGAATAATATATCAATAATATAGCACAAAAAAAAATGAACAACACATGTCATTACAGTGGACATGGATAGAGGATATAATCGTTTTGATGCATGATATTATTAATATAGCACAAAAAAACACATCAAACAACAAATGTCATTAGTGGACTTTTATCAAGTTGTATACTTTATCCCACAGACTGCACAAAATAGCACGGTCACGCAAAACAATATCATACATACGCGCTTGTTCTCGCACTTAATTCGCGCTTGGGATGTCGATCCTCCCTTCATGGAGTCTGCTATCGTGTTTTATTCTGAAACATTTGACAGCTTGAGGCAACAAAGCAGTTCAGTTCACAATCCGATAAGAATGCTAGCCTCCAGATAGGTTTATTGTATTTAGATGGTTTCTGGTTAAATTATCATGTTCAGCATTAAATGTTTCGCTTATCTGGTGTTTTGATGTTTGCTATGCTCATAGCCCTAGGAAATAACGTCCTCGGTGTGCGTCATTATGAGACTTGTTCAAAAACAGTAACCTAGGCTAGTTTACTGAAAAAGCCAACTTGCAGCATCCAAAATGTATACATTTGAGCATGTGGGACATTAACACATTCATACAATAAGACTTAGACTTAGAGGTACGCGATTGGTCTGCTACCATAGTGTCTGTTACAGTATGTAGCCGATGCTCTTAAAAACAATATGGCTTCCTTGGGGAACACAAACACAACTCGGGTCTTAAGAGGAAGCACTTCCTGGACTGCAGAGGTTATTTAATTGTTTGGATGTTGTCGAGTACAAATACCAGTCTTTCTCCAGCATCATTTACCCAGCCTTTTAAGGTACTGTAGCAGGCTACCGTAATGTACAGTATGCTGCAGTACACAGACCAGAACCCAGAGGGAACCATAGACTACTGTATCACTTTATCTCCCCACAGTGGAGATGAATGAGGATGCCTTTGAGGTCTCTGAGAGGACAGAGTACCGTTACCTGGTGCAGGAGGAGGGGGAGGAGGATGTTCAATATGTCCGTCATAGACACTACGTCAACCCCTTCCTCAACCTCTCCAAACGTTGCATCTTCCTCATTTGTCTGGGTGTGTTCCTGCTGCTCTCCCTGGCCGCATATCTGGGCTACCTAGCCAAGACCCTGCCCCCGGGGATTGCCGAGGTAACCACCGACTGCGGATCCTACCGGGGAACACACGTGAGTTACCTGCTCTGATCTACAGTAATCTCTTGTGTAGTGTACAATATATTGACATCAGTCTCGTCATTATGGCAATATAACGTTTACTCAATCATAAACTGTTGCAGAAAGTATACTATATTATGCTGTGTGTGGACAGATGCGTTCGTTGGCTCTGTCTGCCGTTGTGTTCGATTTAGACAGACAGGCTAAGATGTGTGGCTTAGGAATACACCGACTTGACAGGATCCCACAGTAAAACATTAGAGGCCAAAAAGCATGCCTCGTCTGTAGCTTGGATCTAGGGAAGGCCAGGGATCGTTGTAACGATTTTGAACTTTTGAGCCAGTGCTTTCAACATTTGATGCAAAATGTATGATGTTCTCTGCTATTAAATGATGTAGCTATTATTTCTACACAAACAGAAAATGAATGCTTTAGTCTCAAACACAAGGCGTGAAATGTTCCCATTTACCCCATAGTCCAGGTTAGTTGTAACATACTGTAACATGATGATTGACCCCAGGGTAAAATGTAACATTATGATTGATCCCAGGGTTATTAAGAAAAAGTGATTATAACAAAAACCTGATATTTAAATATATTTTCACACAAATGCCTTAACATAATTGATGGAGTACATAATGCACATTATTAATTCATAATAATACACTTATTATTACTACTCCGGGTGGGGATTGAATTGCCATGAGAACAAAACGCTTGAAACCTTGTTTTTTGTTCATTAAACTTCTTGTATCTGAGCTCTAGAGTGTGTGGCTTCCTTTGTAATGTTTCTTGTTGTTTACCAGCCAGCACCTCTCTACACAAGGTGTGCATTTTTAGTTTTGTGACACAAACTAAATGGTCAGGGACAATGCAATAAACATTGATAAAAGGTTCCATGTACAACAGATGTGTTGCTTATAGGGTTTACTATAGCCAAGGCTAATATGCGACCTCATGTCCACGGTTAGACCATTAAAAATGAAGTGATTTAAAGTCACGTTATATTATTACGTTATAATAATATAAATAATAATTATACTAATCCTAATAATGTTGTACAGAACGATGGGGCCTACTCCTTCAAGGGCATGCGCTACGCCGCTCCCCCGGTCGAGAAGCTCCGCTGGGCACCGCCGGCTGCCCCGTCATGCGGAGACGGGGTCGCAGACGCCAGCCACTTCGGCAGCGCGTGTGCCCAGGTGCGGCCGCTGTCTCCAACGGGGCTGGCCATGGGCCGGGAGGACTGCCTCTTCCTCAACGTGTGGACGCCGACCTTGCGGGCCGACGCCAAGCTGCCCGTCATGGTGTGGATCCACGGCGGGTTCCTGCACATGCTCAGCGGGGGGGAGCCGGGATACTCGCCCACCGAGAAGCTGGCTGCCGCCACGGGGGTGGTCTACGTCAGCTTCAACTACAGGCTGAATGTGTTTGGCTTTCTGGCCCTGGAGACGCTGAGAGAAGGGTCGCCCAGCAACAGCTCAGGTCTGCCTCCCACCACGGTCGCATTAGCCAGCTAGCGAGCTAGCAAGCTAGCGAGCTAACGTAGCATGCAATGCTAAGTTAACAATGGACATTGTTAACTTACTTACTCTTTTGCTTGCATTTTTAGGCTAGCCATCAGATTCCCTTTCCATGGATGACATACCTAACATTGGTCACATAGTCATGAATTATGAATTAAAGCTGAAATCCCAGGAAGCATTTCACACACCGTGCCATCTTTTGGGCGATTGGTGCTACTACAGACAAAAAAAGCTTTGATACCCCACACAACAAAACATACAATAAAATAAAATTGAAGATGAAATGGACTGATATAATTAGGTCTATTATTTTTATATATAGCCTATTGATATCGCAATTATATCATTATCTTTCACTACATGATATTTGTGTAGTGAATATCTGATATTGTGACACCCAAATATGATCTATGATCAATCTATCTCCAGCATCACTTTCTTCACCTGTTATCGAATAAATTCTTACAAGGCCTTGAATTTGTTAGCACCTTCAGAACTACACATTTCACCCCCAGCTCACTATTTATAATAACATGGGTTTTGAATAACTGCAGGCAGTTTATTGAGACAACCTGCATTCACCTGTATTCATGACTAGCATCATAGTCACCATGCATTCATTGATGTGAACATAACTGTGTTCAACATGTCATGCAGGGATTATTTGCTACATCTGACAAGCTGGTTTATATACTGTTACTATCACATACAATCTCCGTAAAGGAATCCTTTCACCTTGCAGGAGCTAGAGCTACCCTCTTAAATTCCCCCATTATTCCCTTATATTTTTAATTTTACGGTAATTTCAGTGCCTCGTTTCCTCATTCACTCATACTGAGAGGTTATTTTAGTTTAGATGTCCCAGAGTAGCACAGTTGGTGATTCTGTGTCAGTTGGAATAAACTAGGCCAGTGGAATTAACGGTCGTTGTCATCTGCCATTGTTTTATTTAGGGAACTATGGCTTCATGGATCAGATTGCTGCTTTGCAGTGGGTTCAGAGGAACATCCACACATTTGGAGGAGACCCTGGGAAAGTCACCATATTTGGGCAAAGTTCAGGTATGACTAGGTCGAATATAAATGTGATTTGGGAAGGAATAATGTGAAATTTTCCCAGCATTTGTTTTCATTATATCAAGCACTGTCATAGACACTTGCACTGACAGTCCTGTCTTGATCCATCGGCAAGGCGGGACATCTGTGTGGACACTGATGATGTCACCGCTGGCAAAAGGTCTGTTCCACGCTGCGGTCGACATGAGTGGCTCTTCCGCGTACAATGCTTCACTGCAAAAGGCAGAGTCAGACAACCTCGTCTTCTTGGAAAGAACTGGCTGCAAAGACTCAAGCTGCCTCAGGACCTTGTCCACCAAAAAGCTGCTGCAGGTAGACAACCTTCAACACACCATACTGAGCAAAAAACCATACATTTGTGTTTCACAATCAAGTCATCATTAACCAGCAGACTTCTGTAATAAATTGACTAGGTGAAACCGAGGCAATGCAATAGAATTGTAGGCTAAATATTAGAGGTAAGTGTGTGAGGCAAACACGAGAACTACTCGATTAGAGCAACACTAGATGCTTTGAAATTTTGAATAGCAACATGCTCCGTTTGTATGTGTGCTTACCAATACTAACATAATATTGTTTTTAATGCCGATTATAAAGTTCCACATTGCATCACCGTTTAAAGAAAGTACAGTTTAATCTGGTTTTAAACTTTCCTAGGCAATTCCATGGAAGGAGTATCCAATGTGGGCAGCGGATGATTGGGTGGACCTGCCCACTAAAGGCCGATTCGCTGGACCAGTGGCAGTAGTGGATGGATACGTTCTCCGTGCCCCGCCGTTTGAGACTTGGGATAACCAAGGAGAGTACAATGACGTTCCTCTCGTCATAGGGACAACAGCACAGGAGGCCGACATCAGGTGACCCAACAATTAACCCAATAATGACTGCATTTTTGTTGTTCTTTTTTTCTAACCTTCGGGACACTCAAAGTGCTGTACAGTATTGCATCACATTCACCCACACACCGATGGTGATTGTTGCCCTGCCAAACACAACCAACCACGGGGAGCGGTTAGGTGTCTTGCTCAATTGTGAATTTTAAGTGTTTTATCGTAGAATTAGCTTGCAATAGCTGACTATACCTTTACTTGATATGCATTATATGAAGAGTGTTGTGTGTATGCCCTCTTTAGCCCACTCTCCGAGAATATATCATCATGGACATGGGGAGATTATCAGTGGTTTGTGACAGGTAAGGGGCTCAATGTAAACATTTGGAGAGGCAGACTATTATCCAGGTCTCCACTTTTATCATATTTGTTTATGCTGTATGTTCCCAGATTATTAAATTCATAAGCACCCATATATAAATAATGATTTATACTGTAGATTGTCTGATTGAAATATATGTTTTCAAAAGACCAGCTCATGTCAGCCCTTGACCTGAGTAGATCATCTTGGTCATTGGAAATATGGAAAACAGTATTTGTAATGTGTATAATTGTATCAGTTTTTATAAAATAAATGGTATATCCATTACATTTACAATACAGCAAGACAAGGTGACTATTAGTGAGTACAGCTACAAGTATGAAGCTCCAGGGTGCTCTTCAGGTAGACCTTTAGGGTAGGAGTCAACCGCCTTGAGCAATAGACTATACTGCCCAATACGTTTTCACCAATCTAATATACAGTTCCAGCCCCTAGATGAAAGATTACCGTATTTAATTTTAAGTTCTACATGTCTTAAATTGGATTTGACACTGTTCACATGAGAATATATAGATGAACTATCTTATCCTTGGGCAGTTTTGGTCTAAGTTAGCCCCTTGCTCAGCTCAGCTTCTTGATATACCATATGTTACTCTTTCCTCCTCAGACAAACTTAGACCATTCGGTGTGGACCTTGCTAAGAAGGCCCTGGACAAGTATCCCAGTAGTGATTGGTGCCCCACTTCAAAACAATGCCCAGAGAGGGCCTACACCACTATGGTGTCCGATATGAGGGTGACCTGCCCAAACAATGACTTGGCCAGGAGAGCTGCAGGTATAGTTGTGATTATATGGTGTGTCGGATGACTCCGAGGAAAAGATTATGAGACCACTACACATTTGATCAGATGTAATAGTAATAATAAATATACATGGATTTTAAACACATTACATAAATAGAAAAATTATATAAATGTACATCTAAAAATATATATAAATGTATATACAATCTGAGAAACTGCTGAAATGTTGTCTTAAAGTGTACAGTAACTGAACCCCAGCACTGAGCCTGACTCCACCCACTACAACTTTGAAAAATGCCTCAAGGAGCTGAGTGAGAGGATGGGAGGGGCTGAGAGGGGGATCCCCATTAACATTAACATTTGATTTTGATGACGTACTAAGTGTACCGTTGAAAACCACAAAGGTCCTGTGGTGATTTTTAAATGATATGACGTATAGTGCTGTTTTCAGCCCGTAAAATGCTGATTTTTATTAAAAATGGGAAGCTTGTCAATATTACCACCAGCAGCATTGGTGTGTCTCATCACAGATCAATCATTGTACTCAGTCTACAGCTCAAAAAACACATTTTAGGATGCAGTTACACGTACATGTTTCCTGCGGCTGTATGTTTCCTGAGTTATGTTTGATGCTTTATGATATTTAGTTGTGAATTGTGTATATTGTCTAAGTGCATACATTGGGTATATTGTAGATGTTATGTTAGGTTGTATGTTGTTGGCTGTTATTTAATATTTGATTACTGGCACGTTTCATGCTAAATGTAGAGTATGTACAGGTATAACCTATTCTTATTATTATACTGTGTATTCATGACTGATAATTAAAAAAATTCTTTCATGTACTCAGCTGCCTTGAAAAGCCCTGTGTACCGCTACGTAGTGACGCATACGCCATCCGCTGCGGTCAACGCCGTTGGAGATCTTCTACCTTTCCATAGCCGGTTCTCCTTCCACGGTCTGGATGCTGTGGCGTTCTTCGGTGGCCTGGAGTCCCAGTTGGGAATGTTATTTTCCGCCCACGACAAGGAATTCCAGGATCTCATAACACATCACCTGGTCAGCTTCGCCAAAGAGGGTAAGAGTTCCCGACAATGTTGAGAACCTCATGGTCTGAGCATTATACTTTCTGTTGTAGTCCCTTTTGGGGAAAATATTTTCCGCCCACGACAAGGAATTAAAGGATCTCTTTGCACATCACCTGGTCAGCCTTGCCAAAGATGGCAGCGTGCGCGTAGCTGCATTTCTAGCAGGTGTCAGCAACCATGCAACAAAATGTCTTGGATGCTTTGACTTACCTGTCAATAAAATCCCAGGTGCCTAATACTGTATACAGTACATTCATCAAACGAGCAGCACATTGTCTTAGTGAATAGCACTGAGGTCTCACAGCAAGAAGGTCCCTTGAGGGATGGATTAAATGCAGAGAATTAATGTTGCTACATGTATGTGACAAGAACGTGCATTTACCTTTTAAAGATTCCTAATAGAGACAGTTTATAGCCTGAATATTTGTTTATTGGTTTACATTATAGCAGTGGTCTGCATGCAAACTACTGCATGACTCATTGAACCACTGTGTGTCTTCTACCCTCCAGGTAAGATGGCAGATCAGTGGGCAGAGTACCCACATGCCACAGCTCTCTTGTCCAACAATCTCACATTGGCCCAGAACTACTCCAGCGACCGTTGTCGCTTTTGGCAGGAAAACGGGTTCTATTCTTACGCCTGGAGCAACTGACCACGCCCCGGCTTTGGCCTTTGCCCCCCTGGTGAAGTAGAGGCCGCTTGCTGACCACACTGAGTGGGTAAACTTGAGTGGAGTATTATGCATCCACCATTTTTTTTTCTTCAGCTACTAGAGGATGCTACTAACTATAGACTCTAAACACAGTTAACCAGTTGATAGAGATGTATTTGAAAAAGGAATCCACTGCATGAAAATACTTAATGCTCAAAAAGACATAAAGACTGACTTACTGACTGTTTGGAAGGGATTAGGAATTGATTGAACTGAATATGAATAGATACTCATAGTCTACGGTTATGAACTGCATATTGAGTGCTCAGGAACTAACTTCTACAATAATGTGATGCTAAAGTCTGGTCACTTTGTTGTCCAAATGTCATTTGTGGTCTATAGCCTAAACAAAAAATATAGTTTTTTATTGTTCTAAAGAAATATTTTTAAAATGGTAATTACTATCTATCTTTACTATCTATTTCAGTACTCTCTTCTTGTGAATTAAGGGAGCTATTTTGTTAAGTAATATACTATGACCACATACCATTGAAATGTGTTTGTGATTCAATTTTGGATGTTGTAATCTACACTTTATATTGTAATTGGCTAACATGATGAAAGGTATATAGTTTGCTCATTCAAGACAATAATTTCAGCAATGCTTTCACCTCATTCAATCGTTTTTACCAATGCTGTCACATCATTCATAAAGACCAAGTCACATTTGTTGATAAACACATTTTTTTTTATTTTATATATAGCTTGGATGAATAAATCATTAAACTCGGCCCACATGGATGAATGTATATATACTAAATGTTTTGCAATGTTATACGGTCTAGCCAGCATGTGGCGCCATAAGCAAAATGTCCAATTATCATGATACTGCCGGTCAACATATGCACGACTGTATCTTTAAGACAAAATCATAAACCTTCCATATCTGTTACTTGTGCCACGCTACCGCGCCTGCTCAGTTGGCTGGTTATATGCTGGAGCTGCAGCCTATGCTGTTAGGTTATATGTCGCCTGTGCTGCTCCCTCGTGGAATGCGATGCATTGACGGGAACGTCTATTGTTGAGAACTGCTGGATCTGAGGCTCCATGGGCAACAAAAGAATGCTTAACGGAATTGAAGCGTCGTTACCAGATGCCCAGGACCATAGCTAAAATACGGTAATAACATATGTCCCTATTTATCTGTAGCCAATATATTATTTTTCTTCTCTTTTTTTCTTATTTCTGTTAATATCACGCTATTTATTATAATGGGATTTGTGCATTATAATAAATAGCGCGGTCCACTGCTGTATGTAATCTTTCATTTGTATTATACCATCAAGGTGTGTACCACTGTTTATCATCATTCAGATGAATAAATGGCGTATAGTCACCGCGACTAGATGTCTAGGCCAATGTCTACCTTTATTACGACTTTGACACCCATCTGGTTTTCGACTCATCTTCCTGCATCGTTCTTAATGCACTGTACAGTAATAGTTGGATCAAATAAAATGATATACACTATGGCTTAGCGGTATACAAAATAAATCAATAATAGTAATTGAACAGAATATAGTGAGTTATTGTATTATTAAGTACATACAGTATTGGTT
Source organism: Forbesichthys papilliferus (assembly GCA_025399855.1). NCBI lineage: Eukaryota > Metazoa > Chordata > Actinopteri > Percopsiformes > Amblyopsidae > Forbesichthys > Forbesichthys papilliferus. The sequence goes on along the minus strand of JAODOY010008941.1, from coordinate 8,096 downwards.
ATTGTGGAATGTACCCTGCGTGTGTGTATTTCTGTTACCAGTGGTAACCCCTCTGAGGCCTATGCTTGTGCATGCATGCTTTTGCATTGTGTGATGAAAGTTTATGTGTGAAGATGCAAAGTGTTTTGGAGATCAAATGGCTGCCTCAATGGGGAACCCCTGGTGTGCTGGTCGCCCAGCGAGGCCACCGCCCTCCAAACGGGGTTTGGCCACTACTCCTGCCTTGATGACTCCACTGACTGACCACATGTTGGATGGCTGTGCCATATGGTTTAGATGACAGGTCATGTTTAGCTATATGGGGCGCTGAAAGCAAGAATTATAGTAGTAATTGGGTCCTTGAGAATACTGCTGAGTATCACAAATAAACAATAATTAACTGAAGGACTGCATTTTAATTTTCATTGAAAATAAATATTTTTTATTATTTTTTATTTTATTTTTTCATCACTGACCATTTCTGCTTACTGTTTACTAGTTCCGTTTTTCCTGTGATTTAATATCTGTCTGTCACAGAGACTGCTGTGCACACATACAGTATTACATCACCTTACTGAATTATTGAACCAGGTTAACCCACGTTAAGAGAAAGTTGTGTGCTTTGGTTTTGCTGCAGAGTGAATACCACAATTCTGTTAGCTGTACTGAAAGCTGCTAGTAGTTTGGCTGTTAGATGTACAGGGGCGATCAATCTAGTCAAAGTTCCTAATATTTTAGGAGCATTTAGTTCCACATGGGACCAAACCACAATAATTGTCTACTAGTCTGTGCCCTTAAACGTAATGATGATGATGATGATGATGATAAGCATCATAATGTCATTAGTATGCTAAGGCAAACTTTCTGCATGACACATCTGCTGAATGGCACTGGTGAAATTATCTCTGTCAAGTGAAAATCCTCTGGTGATCCACCTATCCTTTTCTTCCTAACATACTTTCATTACGTAATCCTGATAGATAGTCCTAAAACAGATGATGACTCTGGGATTGTCTATTTGTAAAGTTTCCTGCAGTGACAATGAGGATTGTTCAGCATAATAGCCTATACAGTATTATTTGAGAAGCTGGCAGCTAGCCTCCGCATCGGGACAACCCTACGGTAAAAATGTGACATTCAAGTGACGTTACCAACATGCAAACCTGCAAACCTCCATGCGAATGCATGGGAGGGTAAAAAATAAATCACTGTCAAATATCTCACTCTAAAATGACATTCCTTAATTGCAGCACTGTGCTATAAAACATATATTTTGTTTAAAACAAAGACACCCCTTGCAGACCTATAGATCATGCATGTTTCCCTGTAGTCTTATAGTCCTTCTCTACCCCTCTTGCTAAAGCCATGTGCTTTCTTGGACAGCTGTGTTTCAAAATATAAACAGTGACCTATAGGGTTGAAATGTGGGTTTCTCGGTGCACTGTAACCAGTGTTGGGCAGTAACTACTTACTAGTAACTTACTGCAATAGTATTACCTTACCTACTTTAAAGGTGTAGCGATTGTAAGTTAATGCACCTAATTACGCGTGCTAAAAACATAATTCTGCGTTATTACACAGCCCTGGCTCTATAAATGGGAGCACAAAAGAGTGGTGCAAATGGCACCACACAACACTATCTCAGCCTTGGCAATGTGTTTCCAATGTGTGGGGCGGAGCTTCTGAGGGAGCACCCTATGGCATTGAAGGGAGAGGTGTTTCTGTTTTGATCCAGTTGAAATATCACATATTACAAGCTATCACATATTTCAAGAGTTACTGACTATACCGACATTTGTAGTGTTTTATTTCATTAAATGTTTCATGTGTGATCCTCCAAAAAAACAATTAGCACACAAGCAATATCTTGCCAGGCATTTCCCTAACATAGAAAGTCATATAATCATATACTGTACCAATTCCCTAAGAAATTATATTGCAAAATATGCCGGCAAATCTGTAATATTCTGCTACTATGTCTAACAAATTCCTCCGTATGTTATGCCTTAAAGCCACATTATAGTCAGTCAGATGGTGATGAATGCAATGTGACGTAAGGCACACATGTACTATACTATACTTTACAGCCATTGTTGACGCAAGGTGAAGCAATGAAAAGGACTCTTGAGAGCTCTACGCTATATGCAGTACGGTTGGAGTAGTTCTCATATTCACACCAAATCAATCAAAGTCTCGTTTTCACTCATAACAGTTTTGTGCTGATGAGCATTGCAGGTTTTATTTGCGTGGTGTGAGTCAAGGAAGGGGGGTGGTAATAAGATCCACTCAATAGACGTGTGACTGTGTTGATGGCTTCCAGAGGACTTGTAATTTGTTGCAGACAGGCGTAATTGTGAGGCATGGTTTTCTTGTTTCCCGTCTCACTATTAGACAAAGCGTCTCCATGTGACGCTCGTTCACACTTGAATAGAAGCTTTGTGTTAGTGTCTCCCGACCGAGTGTGAGTTGTGATTTTACTGTAATGCCAGCACAGTTATACTATGAAAAATAAGAGAATGTCATATTACATTTCTTAATAATGTTTGTTTCGGTAAAATGTAAATAGTGCTTTACAGTATTTTTACCTCACATTCAGCCATTTGTACACCGATGGCCATTGCTGCCATGCAAGGTGCAACCAACCACCGGGAGCAGTTAGGTGTTACAGTAGGCATCTTGCTCAAGGATGCTTACAGGTCGGTCAACACCGGGGTTCAAACACACAATTTTCTGGCTGGGAGCCCAACAACCATACCACTGGACCATCCTGCCCCCTCTTTGTAATGTAGGTCTATTGTGTCTGCAAACATACAAGGTATTTTCCCGGAAAGAATTTGGCAGATTCCAACCTACCGGGCCTTTTTACCTTGGCTCAGTGGCACAATGAGAGAGGTGAATTCATAGTGGATCATTGGGCTTCACACACAGAAGTGTTGGTGGCTTACCGTAGACAATGCCAGTTAAACAGACAGCGATGCTCTCTGCTGTTGTGAATAGCCACAAATGCCATTGACGCCATCATGAAAATGGGATCTGGTTTGCAAGTTTGCCATTTCAGTATATAATAACCGTGACAATGTGGTCTAATTCCAAGCGTGTGCTGTCTGTAGCTCACAGGTTGTTGACACTGTGTGTGTTTCTCTCTTCTCAGGTATTGTCATGAAGAAAGACATTGAGACACTGATAGCAGAGGAACGGGCTGACATCATCTTAAAGTATGATACGGTGAGTCGGTGTGTTATCGTTTAGTTTGGTTGGTTTACATTGTGTGTCAGCTCTGCTCAGCCGCTCTGTGCTTGCACACAAAAAGAAAAGAAAAATATCCAACAAATTGTGATGAATAAATAAGTTGTGTGATAAAACCTCTGAATTGTCAGCATTTGTAATGTGTTGCCAGTAATGTAGCTGGACCATTCTCTGTGTGAACGTAGGAGGAAATGTTCTCACTTGGTTGAGTGTGGGCATTTCAACCGCCTAAACACAACTGCCTGTGGTTTAATTCAATAAGAGAGTAGCATTACCTTATGCCTTAGAGAATAGCGGCTAGCCTTGCTGGTGAAAATGAGGGTCTGTCTATTACATCAGGTGGATCTGCAGATGCTGGGATAAAAATAAAAGATATGGGTGTGGGTGGCTAGCCTCGCGAGACCATCGTGATCTCACGAGCTTCAGTTTAACTTCGCCACGAGAATCAGTCTGGAAAGCCTAGGAATCGTTGTGAATGTGTCCGAGTAGCAACTGAACTTACCAATCAGCGTCATATTGATAGCTATACGGGCGTGGTTTAGGTGTGCCGACAGTGGAAACAGACAGATGGTTCATCCAATCAACTGCCAAGCATTTTTTGTATGCCTGCCCTTTTCATACAGTTTTGATGCACGGCTCCCAGGTTAGGGGGTGGAATCGTGAAGGTGAAGAGAGCGGGGTTACATTCAGCACCCCTGTCTTGGACAATGAGCAAGAGAGGATGTATAGGGGTGTAGCCATAGCAACAGCTGTGACACACACCATCCCCGACATAATGATTTGACGGCGCGCTCTGCTCTCCTGCTGAAATCCTCGGGTCGACGTGATTCGTCCGTGTGGCTGAGGTCCCACTGTACGGAATGGCTCCGTCCGCGTGTTCATTTTACTGAAGCGAGACGAGTCTGTCTGACACACTGAGAATGTACAGTATGTTCTTCTCACAGGGGACGCGAGGTAAAGGGCTGCCGCTCTACTGTAGATGTGTGGTGGTTTGTTTTCACAGGTGTCAGAGAGGCCGTCTGCCTGTTTTAGCCTTTCTCCTTTACTCTGCTTCTTCAACATCTGGTCTCTCTCTCTCTCTCTCTCTCTCTCTCTCTCGCTCTCGTCCACTTTAAGCAACCTCAGCAAAGGAAAGTATTTTTAGTTACCCCTGCTTTCATGACGCTAACATCAGTGGCAGAGCCTCCAGGGGTCCCTCAGCGAGAGGGCTATAGCATCCCGTTTCTATGTGTGCCTCTCCTGAAACCAGCGCGCTCATTGGACGCCTTCCATACTGGCAGCCAATCACACTGCAGCGGTATTACTCAGTGAAAAAGCTTGCCTGGATTAGAACTGTGTCTGTTTGCTGCCTCAACATATCCAAGCTGTACTAATACATGTTTTAGAAATATTTGCTATGAACTATTGCTGTTGCCAAATGACATGCTTTTCAATGTGAAATACCAGCATGTTTAATACATTAGTGAGTTAAACTTAAAACAGTTTCAACAATATAAAGATTGATCTACTGTAGAGTAGTTTATTACTGTAAATAATGCTATTTATTAATTAGGCTAATATAAAAAAAATGTTTAAGGTAACATATTTAATTTGTTTGGTTACTGTTTCTGAGGTTGACGGAGTATGTACTGTATAGTAATACATATGCATATGTTATTTATTTTTGACACAGTACAATGCGCATATTAATATGTGTGCGTGCGTGTGTGTGTGTATGTGTGTGTGCGAGCGTGTGTGTGTGTGCGAGCGCGCGTGTGTGTGTGCGCGTGTGTGTGCGTGTGTGTGTGTGCGAGCGTGTGTGTGTGTGTGTGCGAGCGCGCGTGTGTATGTGTGCGTGCGCGCGCGTGTGTGTGTGTGCTTTCCTGTTGAATTTTCAGGGCAGACAGGAGGGGGTGGAGATTGACCCCTGGGAGGATGCCGACTACAGCATCTACAGAGTCACTGACCGCTTCGGTTTTATGCAGTAAGTTAGCAGTCGGTCACCCTGTGTCGCTAACGTAGCTAGCTGTAAAACTTCAGTAGGTTAGCAGTCGGTCACCCTGTGTTGCTAACGTGGCTAGCTGTAAAACTTTAGTAGGTTAGCAGTCGGTCACCCTGTGTTGCTAACGTGGCTAGCTGTAAAACTTTAGTAGGTTAGCAGTCGGTCACCCTGTGTTGCTAACGTGGCTAGCTGTAAAACTTCAGTAGGTTAGCAGTCGGTCACCCTGTGTTGCTAACGTAGCTAGCTGTAAAACTTCAGTAGATTAGCAGTCTGTCACCCTGTGTCGCTAACGTAGCTAGCTGTAAAACTTCAGTAGATTAGCAGTCGGTCACCCTGTGTCGCTAACGTGGCTAGCTGTAAAACTTCAGTAGGTTAGCAGTCGGTCACCCTGTGTTGCTAACGTGGCTAGCTGTAAAACTTCATGTCTGACTATGTTGGTTGGTTCTCCCCAGTGAGGAGGAGCTACCAGCTCCTAGTGCTCACGAAGAGAAGGTAAGACAAGTCACACTCTTGTATGTCATACTTTTCACTGTGTGTGTGTGAAATGACAACATTACATTCTCTGGATATTCATTACATAAGAGCCTTCGCAGGCATGTATCTGGTGATTGAGACTTGTCTCACCTCACACACCCAGAGACGTGTGTTACAGCTCCTTCAGCGCTGAATAAGAACAACCAGCACAGTGTCATGTACGCTAAAGGTGCACACACTGTAACACCGTTATAATACCACATGTCCTACCCCTGCCCCCCCCCCCCCCCCGGATCACTGTTTATGTTTATAAAATGGTGTTGTTGGGTGGAGGGGTAACCTGACCATCGAAAAGTGCCTTTACTTTTTATTTAATGAAGAAATACCCTAATCTAGTTCAGATCTATGTAAACCTCTTTAGGAGTTGCTATTGTTGTTTTCAAATCACTTTTGTTACACCTAAACCGCGGCCATAGCTACCAGTATGACGCTGATTGGTCAAACACACGGTTGACCGGACGTAGTCGCAGCGATTCCAAGCTCTCCAGACTTATTCTTGCGTCAGAGACAAACTGAAGCTCACGAGATTAGCATGGTCTCACGAGGCCAAAGAAGCAATCGTGGGTGGCGTGTGAGGGGTTTGCTCTCCCGCAGTAAAAAGCCCCAAACAACAATGTTCTTCTAAGGCTGGCTTCCACAAGGACAGCTCTCAAGGGGAATTATCAAGGGAGTACCTCAATGTACTGTGCAGTACAACGCAACACATCTCCACTCCTCTTTCCAGTGTAAACAGTTGGAGATAGAAAGGGTGGAGAAATGGCTGAAGATGGTGAGGAAATGGGATAAATATAGGAACAGTGAAAGGGTGAGTACCTCCCCGCTTTCCTCTCAAATACACACGTCTAATGATTCATTGTTTACTTATAATAATATAATTATGTATTCCGTCCTGTCAGATGGTGAAGAGGGTATACAAGGGGATTCCTTTGCAGTTTCGAGGTCAGGCTTGGGCGCTGATGTTGGACGTGGAGAAGATCAAGAAGGAGAATGAAGGGAAATATGAGGTGGGGAAAGATTTAGCGCAGCACTCACTTCACACTGCAGCAAAAGACAAAAAGCAGACGAACATGTAACAGATGTGGTGAAAAACTAATTAAATTATTTAATTGTTTCTGTGTAATTTTCCCAGACAATGAAAGCACAAGCCAGACTGTACTCATCTGAGATCAAACAGATAGATCTGGACATCAACCGGACGTTTAGAAACCATATCATGTTCATGGACCGCTTTGGAGTCAAGTAGGTTTCGTGTTCACTTGTTCAAACATAATCCAGGCCTCATTTTGCAATCAGTTGTGAAGCTGATTGTAGTCAGGACTGGGACTTCAAAGACACCAGACATAATTATGTCACTGCTGCTGTGGCTAATGAAGAACAGAGAAGTTGGTTTCAGTTTATTGAGAGTTTATATGTTGCCTTTTGTTTGTGTTAAAAAGAAGCAGCCTTGCCTTTAAAATGTCTCATCGGAAATGTATTGAGAACGGTGCATGCACAACATATTCCAAGATTCTAATAATATTCTTGGAATATTTTTGGTGTTTTTTAGATTTGTCTAATATGCAACATCACTGGATTATGTTATGTTAAGTACTGTAGGTAGTTTGAGGTAGTTTGAGGTTTGTAGATTAAGTTAAAAATACAAACTTTTCCACAACCTTTGTAGAAATGTAAATGTTTCAACCTCAGCGTGAACTCACCGCAAAAACAAGAGAAAATGCTAGAAAGAGAGAGAGAGAGAGAAAAAAGAGAAATAGGAGAGAAGCAGGCAGTGTTAGGGACTGGGGCCGGGTTTGTGCAGAACATGATCCACTAACAGAGTGATGTCACTGACAGTTTAATAGACCACAGGCCTGTGTTTGGGAGAGCCAGTGGAAACTCTGAAACGGAGGCAAACTTGCAGCTCAAAATGATTCACTATTTCACAGAGCAGCGACAGCAGCAAAACACAACACCCTGTCGTAATTGTGTGCCGTAAGACTGGTGCCTGCTCTACCACGGTTCAACGGTCAACCTCTCTTAAGAGTGTTTTGTGGCAGTGAGCGGTGGTTAGCCTTCTGTAGAGAGCAGCTATAGCTTTGCATTGGATACACAATGTCTCTTTAGAAGATATGTTACTAACCATCCAATCTCCCCTCCTCTCCTCTCCTCTCATCCCCACAGACAACAGTCTCTGTTCAATGTGCTCTCTGCCTACTCTGTCTACAACACGGTGAGTGGCAGATATAATACGACACTACATAACAGTAAAGTACAACACAACACAATACAATACAACAAATTATATATAAAATGATACGACCAGAGTCATGTAGAAGAGAGACACGCCGCACGGTTCATGTAGAACAGTTCCAGGAAG